>JANSTV010075327.1:0-10261 GCA_027564135.1 Lestremia cinerea | reverse complement strand
TTCACGGTGGTTTCAATGCTCTACCCAATTTCATCTCATTCAATTCGTTCCGGTTTCGCTTTTCGCATATTGTTTTTGTTTCGTTTCTTTTTCCAATCTGCGATATTTTCTTCGTTATTGTTTTTTCGTTGTTGTTGTTGTTGGTGGTTTTTGTTGCTTTGCACTATTTGTGCGCTGCGTTGATCTGGTGGGCTGTTGTTTATCATCATCGCATTCGTATCTACGAAAAATTCAGTCTGCAAACCGAACTGCGGGAAAAAGAAACATTAAAACGAAATATTGTGTGCTGCAAACATTTCGGCATTGCTTGCCATCGACACGGACGCAAAACATTTTCTTTTCTTCATCTACTCCTCGTCCTCCATCTCTTCCTCCTCCTTCTTCTTCTTCATCTGCTCGTGTCGTGCCGTTTATTTCGCTTGATTTTCCCTTTCCGTTTTATCGCCATCGCTAGCAAAACGTTTGCAGCCAACACAATACTTTACACAATTAGCAATTAACGTTATTTACGTTAAATACAACATTTTGTATTGTTTAATAGACATTCTACTATCTTTCTATCGTTGACAGCCCACAATAGCAACGATAACAACATCCATTCAATTCTATTGTCTGCGACTAAGCATGTGTGGATTGAATTTTTCCGCACAAATTCATTACAACCACAGACACACGCACACGCACACGCACACAGCATACAGGCGATGCATGAGTTGCAAGCCAAGGAAAAAAATAAGTAATTAGATCACATGATCATAAAAAAAGATTCATGTAAATGGTTTAAGATAAAATGTGTTGTTTTCATTAAAACTAATTCGAACTGCGTTCAAACTAGTTGTTATTGACGACGACGACGATGACGACGACAATGACGACAACGACGACAACGACGACGACTACGATGACGTAGAAGACGAAGAGCCCGACGATGACCAGAGACCAACAATAATATTGATGTATTGCTAGTGTTCTTTCGTTAATCGACAAAACTATTTGTCGCCAACATTGTCATCGTCATTGTCGAGATTGTTGTCATGTTATTTCGTGTTTTTGATTCGTTGCGGTCTTATGCGGCTTAGCATAAATAACGAAACTGACTAGAAAAAAACAAGATCAATCACATCGCACAAGCACATGAAAGCGTACACGTATCGCGGATCGAGTATGCAAAACAACGTTCAGACGATTTGAAAGAGGGGAAGGGAAGGGAAGGGGAGGACAAGAAAACAAAAATAAAACAGAAAAGTCGAGAGAAAACTTCAATTGAATCGAATTGATCGTTTTGCATCGTTTCGTTCATTCGATAATTCTAATAAATTTGCTCGAATCTGATTTATTCAATTGTTCAGAGTCGTTTTCATCGTTCGAGCCATCCATTTCGATGGTCGTCGCTGATGCGCTTGCTCTTCGATTGTTTGATCAAATCCACTTATTTCGCTTGTCATGTTGTCCTGTTGCCAAAGCACAATATTTTCGAAATATTCTATTGTCTGGTCTCTCACACAGTCGTGACGTGTGTGGAAATGAAATGATTGTTTGTTTGTCCAAATTGCATAAATGCTCAGGCAAGGCAATGACAAATGTGTGAGACAACAATTGATGGTTATAAAGTGGCCCAAGTGGCCAATGACGGAGTGAGTGAGATGGAAACGAAACTGGAGAGAACCGATTTGGTGAAATTATATCCAAGACATTTCGAATAGAATGTTTGAATGAACATTTTTTTCTTCTCGTCTTCTTGCTAATTAGAGATGCTGCCATCTTGGCCTGAATTCACCGAAATTTCCACATCAAATAAGCATTTTGCCGCATTGGTGGCTTTTCATTTTCGGGTCTGTGATTCGAATTTTTTCAAGTCGAATTGATGTGATGGGAGCCAATGTGTTGCGTTTTCGATCAATTTCCAATTCCATTTTCATTTCGCTTTTATTTCATTTTCCAGACCATATTGTTGTTAATCATTGCTCGAATGCTTTTCGGCACGCGTCCTCAATCACTTCGAACAATATATCACTTGTTACACTGACTGACATTAAAGACATACATTTGATTGTCGACATCGTTGTTGTTGCTGTTACTGCTGTCGCTAGTGTGTTTGTTGTTGTTGCTTTGGCAGTTGTTGCGAATGCTGTGACCATGTCGAAGTTGTTCATGTTGATTGAGTTTCTGACAAAAAGCATACTTAACGCACAGCCTGTATTGCCGTAATTTGATGCAAAATTGTTTGGGTTTCCCATTTCCATGAAATTTTCAATTGATATAGGAAAAAAAACAACATAATTTTCTTCAGTTTGTAATTAACAAACAAATTGTCTGTGCCTTACTCCACCATAACAATGCACAGTCGTTGATTCGCCTGTCTCTACGACGACGATGACGATGACGATGACCGCACAATACCATATCCAAAGAATAGCAACAGCAAGACCGTCTCCATCACCATCGCCACCAGAGACAGCATCCAATCGCTTACCAACCACATCTACGAATGAAAGGTTAATTAAATCTACAGAAATAATAAAATTCATCGGAAGAATCAAAAGAAGGCAGTTGCCCAAGTTTCGTTTGGTCGATTGTTTTCCACAATCATCACTTGACTCGCTTCATCCTCGCCTGTTGGTTCATTGTTGGCTTTGTTTTAGATTCTCCGCTGCTGAAGCAACGGCCACTTGCTCGTTGTCAATGGTTTTTTTCATTGGCGGTCTTGCTATATCTATTTCGCTTAAGAATGATTTCGTGTGAATTTGATTTGCGATTCACAATGAAGAAGCTGTTGAGAGGCTCTCGATTGAAATCAACAGTGGAAACGCAGAAGAGACAAAACGCGGCAAAAAGTGAATTCTTTGTGCTTTTACTTGTTTGGCTCGCTTCTGTTTGGTTTGTTTGTTTGTTTTGCCGTTTTTCTCTTGTTTTGTGCGTGCCCCAACATTCATCTGCGTATTGTTTTTATTGCTTCGGCGGTCGCGCTACTGTTTTTTTTTCTCTCCATTTCTTTTCTTTTCTTTCGTTCACATTTTTTTTTTTTGCTCGCTCGCTTCTCTGCATTTGTTTTTTCTGCTCGTTTTTTTCGTTTCATTCGAATTATGCAAAAGTGAAAGAGAGAATTAAGTAATAATTGCGTTTGCTTACGATTTCATTTCAATGAATTTATTTTCCTCACACTTTGGTGTCTGGGCTTATGGTGTTGTTGGCCCATTGTGTTGTTTTATGAATTATTATTACTTCGTGGTTTTTTTTTCTGTATTTTAGTCGGTCGTCGCTTTTTTTTGCGTTCGATGGTCAATTTTGCATTATTTCAGTTCGATGAATGTCGATTGAATTAACATAATTTTTTTTTTCATTTCGATTTCCAGGTGATTTACAATGTGCACATCGAACCACCGCACATTGTTCGGAAACGAAGCATTGATCACCCTGTTAGAATATTACTTTACTACGATGACTCCGTTTATAGGTAAGTGACATTGATGGGGACCACTGACGAAGACGATGATGTTGTTGATGAAAGCAATATTGGCGCTCCAACGTCAATCAGTGCCGAAGCATCCCCCGCACGCACACACACATATGCCGTTGCCATTGACTCGTTCGGTCGTTCGTTCGTTTGTTTGTTCGTTCTTTCGCTCTATCGCATACGGGGGAGCCCGAAGAAAATATCAAGAGATTTTCGATTTTCCAACATTTCGGAGGTGGAGATTTGGTCATAAACATGCTTTCCGTTCGTTCGCTCGTTCATTCGTTTAACAAGCTATTTTCCAAGAATTGACATTCAAGATATTTCCTTTCTTTTTTCTCGTTCGTTTTCCACTCAAACGAAATTCTGTTCGAATATCTGGCGGATATTTGCGAGCTATTTAAAAGGCCCATGGGTATGAACTGGTCGAGGCATTCGGCTAGCTGTGTGTCGATTACCTTTTCCGTAGAATCGGTCGGTGGATTTGATTGAACCTTTTGCCTTGATTTGATGATGTTCTTTGTAATATTTCCACTCATGAATTTTGAAAAGGCGTTTCGGTAATCAATTTATCTTTTTTCCGATAACTTCCTCTGGTGATGATTGAATCATTGGCAAATAGATGTCACGGGTGACTCCCAATAATAGCTCACCTGTTTGCCAATCGACAGCATCGAATGTCGGTCTGGTCGTTGTTTCGTTGTTATTTTCTTTTCGAAAGATCAAACGTCAAATAGAACATATCGACAATAATGAAGGGTTTTTCGGTGAACACCATTCGTTGTACATCCTTGTGCTTTCTTCGAATCTATTGGCATATTCGCCGCGTTCGCTTTTAGCCGGTTCGAGTATCTTCTCGTCAAGTACATCATTTTCGATGAGTTTTCCTCGTAATTCTATCGAAAAACTCCTCCGCTTTGCCAACCGATACATCACATTACATTTTTCCTCTTCTGTTTCAGGTTAAGCGCTGACAAATTCGAATTAATTAATGTAAGTTCGGGAAATTGTTGTTCATCAAACTTTTGCAGCAAATAATTCAAATCGTCTGCTTTTTTTTCTCTTTCTCCCAAATACACATACGCAGAATACCGTTCTACCCGAAGCGGTACAATTTTGGGAACAAACCTTGATGGTACGCAAAACGAAGGAAGTAATCAGATTAAACAGGTAATTGGAGGAATTTGTTGTTCTCAATTGGATTCCATTGAATCGAAATACGCCCTCTTCGATGACAGAATTAATGACGCAATTCTATTTTCAGAAAATGTGAGAGCAGTCAAGTGTTTGTCAAAAACTCACAAACCCACTGCATAGACTCATGTAAAACGGTTACTATGTGCGGTGAGGTGGAAGTACCTGAAAAACATCTAGACGTTTGCCGAACGTGTAATGCGACCGGGCAAGATTGCAAAGAGGATCCAAGCTACCAACCGGGACCGGGCATCCAGAATGCTGATTTCATTTTCTACGTTTCGGCTCGACAAACCGAGCGGTGTCACAAAGGACTGACTGTTGCGTATGCGGCACATTGCCAGCAGGAGGCCGCCTTGGATCGTCCCATCGCCGGACATGCAAATCTCTGTCCGGACAGCATCAGTACAAAGCCACAGGAATTGGAAACGCTCCTGTCAACCGTCAAACATGAGATTTTGCATGCGTTAGGCTTCTCCGTGAGTTTGTACGCATTCTATCGGGATGAACAGGGGCGACCGCGCACGCCAAGGAAACCCGACACTGGCAAACCGTATTTGGATGAGAAATTGCAAATTCACAAATGGAGCAATACGACAATCCAACGAGTTGTTAGGGAGCAATGGTCGGTCAAAGGTGGATATATTCGACGGACGGTTGACATGATGGTAACGCCACGTGTCGTCGAAGAGGTGCGAGCCCATTTCAATTGCGATGATCTGGAGGGGGCTGAACTTGAGGACCAAGGTGGAGAGGGCACAGCACTGACGCACTGGGAAAAGAGAATTTTGGAGGTAATTGCCTCCCGAACGCCTCCTAGACGTAGCTTTCATTCCATCACTTTCCCTTTTCCAGAATGAAGCAATGACGGGCACTCACACACAAAGCCCAGTGTTCTCCCGAATCACTTTGGCTCTGATGGAAGACTCGGGATGGTACAAGGCCAACTACAGTATGGCCTCCGCGTTGAGTTGGGGTCGTGGCTTGGGATGCGCTTTCGTAAAGAAGAGCTGTAAAGACTGGATATATTCGCTGGGTGCAAGGTAAAAATGATCTATCACCATCAATCTATGAACCGCTCTCTAAACGTCGATTCAATACACAGGGGTCGATCCATTCATCCATTTTGCTCAAAGGTCAAACGTGATCCACTACAAACCGAATGCACCGACGATCGAAATTCCGTAGCGCTTTGCAATTTGATTCGTCACGATAATCCATTGCCAAAAATGTACCAAAACTTCGATGACATTCCAAATGTTTCTGAAGCTGAGGTGGAGCACTATGGCGGGTCCGTGTCGTTGGCCGACCATTGTCCGTACATTCAGGAGTTTACATGGCGCAGCAAAAACGTCATTGTTCGCGGATCGCAATGTCAATTCGAGGATAACAATCCAAAACCTGAGAAGAACTTTGCCCTGGAATCGTATGGGCATCATTCCAAGTGCTTTGATCACACTGAAAACATGTGGGAAGAACGATCGTGTCGACAAACGCGAGAATGGCAGCATTGGGGCTCCGGGTGCTACAAGTACAAATGCAAGCATGGCCGACTATCGATCATCGTGGCCAACTACACGTACGATTGCTATTTCCCCGGGCAGGACATCAGCATTCGAATCTTGTCAGGTGGATGGCTGCATCGTGGGGCCGTTTTGTGCCCGTCGTGCCAGGAGATTTGCGGTGAGGAATTTGAGCGACGCGGTGAAGAGTGTAAGATCCGCGAAGAAGCTCCACCATCGAATATGTATCCCAGGGACGATCTCAAATGCACGGCTAGCGATCGATCGAAATCCACTGCCGTGTATCTGGTGACTGCTGCAGTATTATTGTTATGCATAAGGTAAAATCCATAAATCCATTCAGCCGAATGAACAACCAGGAAGCAAACCCAGGAAACAAAACAAAAGACACAAAATTGCTTTAAATTCAATGTTTTTATTTGTGATAAAATGAATGAAATGTCAAACCTATTTGTTTGTAGGTAATCTTGTTTTCAAATTAAATATATAAGTTGAAAAAAAGAACAAAAAATAGAGAGAAAGAAACCAAGAAGAAAAATTAAATAAAATTTATTAGAAAAATTATTAATATAAAATATATCTTCCTTTTTGTTTACGAAAATGTTTCCGATAATTTTTCCAAAACAAAAGCAAAAGAAAATCATAAGAAATGTTGTTTTATTGAAAAAAAAACCCTTGAAGGTATGGCTAGCCGTTTCTTACGTTCAAAGTCCGAAATACAATCGAATATTTGAGGGGTTTTTTCAACTCATTTTCTTGAGATCTCCATGATCAATGAACAATTTATGCTTGCGCTATCCGATTCATCTAAGTTTAATTCTCCCTCAACCCTCTCTCTCACTCTCTCTCTCTGCCTCCTTGCATTTAACTGGTTGTGGCTGGGTGATTTCTTTTGGCTAATTTTTTTACATGGGAATGCATTGATGAATTATGGAAATCGTTCTTTTTAACTCCAATCGGCATGAAAACTTAAAGGTAACGGTAGTTCCAGTGCTAAATTTACTGACTTTAATTCAAACAAGCGAATTCGGATCAGTTAAGAATCCACAACTATTTAGTACACATTTCATAATTAGTACTTGTACTCTCGATAGGGATACGCTGTCAAACAGCACGTGCGTTTGTAAATTTTGACTTTCCACAAAAAGCAGCAACAAGCCGCATAACACAAATCTCTGAGTTTGTGTTGAATCCGGTTGATTTGCAGGACATTTCGTGATATTTGAAGCTGTTAGCCGCAATATTAAAACAAAATGAAACGTTTGAGTGACGAAAGAGCGAAGATTTTCTTTGAGAAGTTGGCCAAATAGTAAGTTGGAATCAAAACAACCAGTTCAATTAGGTTATGTGGGCGATTGATTGCTGAGCATGTACGAGCATGTACGAAATTGGCCGGTGGCAGAGTCTGGATGGAATTGTCACTGATACAGTTCGTATCTCCTCCAATGTTCACTAGAGAATCTTCATAAGAGCTCGCGACGCTCCCAAGCATGGTTGCAGCAGTGCAAAACACACCGTTTTGTTGTCGTCGTGTCTCCCGTTCAGCTCTTCATTCAATATTCCCATTCAAAACCGAGCAAAATCCACTAAACCCATCTCAATTTCAATTTCAGCGTTGGAACAAATGTGAAGCACTTGATCGACCGGCCGGATGGAACCTATTGCTTCCGCGAGCAGGACAACAAAGTCTACTACGTTTCGGAAAAGATCCTAAAGCTGTCGGAAAACGTTGGCCGAGACCGTTTGATATCAGTGGGAACGTGCATCGGAAAATTCTCCAAAAGCGACAAATTCAAATTCTACATCACCGCCTTGACATACCTAGCACCTTACGCTCAGTACAAGATCTGGGTGAAGCCGGGTTGTGAACAGCAATTCTTGTATGGAAATCACATTCCAAAATCCGGGTTGGGCCGCATCACCGAAAACACACCGAAATACCAAGGTGTCGTTGTCTATTCGATGAACGATCTTCCACTCGGATTCGGTGTAACGGCCCGAGCAACAGCCGACTGCAAGACTGCAGATCCACTGACAACGATTTGCTTCCATCAAGCCGATATCGGCGAATATATTCGCAGCGAAGACACATTATTCTGAAGTGGATTGACGTCCATCGATTTTTAATTTTAAGGGAGGATCGCCTACGAAATGTTATGTTAAATAAATTAAGTTAATTTTTCAAACAAATCAACAGAGCTTTCAATATTTTTCTCTTTGGAAAATGGCAAGGCTTCGGGAAGCCAACCCTACAGGTAGGAGAGAACAATCACCACCAAACCCTACCAACAGCAAGATCTCAGCTTCGCAAACATGCCTCGTGAACGATCAGCAAATGGCGCAAATTAATTGCAACTTCTCTAAATTGCCCGGCAATCATCGCTTTCGCACATAATTCGGTGTTGACATGCTCGGAGCCGCATGCAAATTATTTCCACATTTCTCGAAACCAGACCGCAACAAACGCACATACAATGCATAATGGTGCGCCAGCCATTCGAACGCTCCGCACGCACATAACTCACAGAGCCGCGTAGTGTGTCTGCCATGCGCAATGCATCATTCCGAAAATTAGAATAGCAGGGACCTTCAAATTTACATGTCAACCGTTAGTTTTCTCCCCGCAGCCATTCGTACTTAATGTCTCTCTTCGTATTTCACTTGACGTGTTTTTTTCCTCTTCGTTCGTTTCGTCATTGTTTTTTCCATCTCGTCGCAGAGTTTCAGCCGTTTTTTACTCTCCATTTCGTTTTATTATTTATTAAACAGCTCTAAAAATACAATTAATTGTTGAAATCATTCTCCAATTTGTCTCGAAACCATAAAATTTCATAATCTTCGATCATAGTATGGGGTCAAAATATTTATTTTAGGAAAATTTATAGAAAAAAGAGAAAACGAACGAAAATCCACGAGGAAAAAATTGTTTTTATGGAAAAAGCAACAAAAAAAAAACAAATGATGAAAAGTAAACACTTGTCTTTTTGTCTCAATTTTTTCTCGATTTTTTTTCCTTTTCGTGTTTTTTTCCTCTCTTGCTGTTGTCGTTTCTCTTGTAAGCCGTTGCCCCAGTCGGAATGGTTGGACGCAAAGCTGCTTGGAAAAGTCGAGGTTATAAATAATTTATGTCTAATACACGCAGTTGCATTACGCACATCAACTGTAGCGCTCTAGTTTGTGTCGTTTTATGTTGCCTCTTTGCACTTGATGAAACTAAGCATATTATCATTTTCTGTTATAAAAATAGATGCACATCGAACTGGCCAGAGTCGTTGCCACTGGATGGGGTGATGCCGTTCCCCTTGGGTCCCCGTCCACTAATTAACGCCGCCACACGAGACTCTCCACGAATCCGAAATGCCCTTCAACCCGCCGTCCTATCCATATCATTTACGACTCTCTCAAGAGATGCCCGTTTCACGTCCCGTTTCTCGTGACAAATGAATTGTTTTGATGAAATTACTCCGCCCCTGCGTCTGCAATATTTTTGTTTGGACATTTATTAGGTGTTTCGGTTAGTCTTGCCGTTTCTGAGGTTGGTCGAATGTGAGCCGGTTTCTCGAATCGAAATTGAAACCATTGTATCTTGGGTTAAGTTTGGAACTGGCATGGCTTTCCCCTCAGCGTTTCCAGAAGATCACCGACACTAGTCGATTAAATAGTTTATCAAGGTTTCCAGAACATCCAAGATCTTGGAAATCCTGAAGAAGAAACCCCAGAAACGGCAAGACTAACCCAAACACCTACTGTATTCTATGGGTTTTTTCTTTTCGTTTTTGTGTTACATCGCCATTAAGTAGCGATAAAAAAAAATGTGACATCATAAACCCTTTTTTGTGGAGCGAGTGAGAGTGAAGGAAAAAAAATCACACGTTGAGGGCTTCGAGTAAACAACATATTTATCCTTTTCGTGAAGCATTAAAAACGAAACCCTGCAGTGCTCGACAGTCTATTTGCTGTGTTCGTCGAATCGATCAATCCCTAAAATCACTTCAGGATTGGCTTTCTTATCGTTTTAATGAAATTTTAATGAACGCTCAAGTTGAAAATCTGACAGGTTTTCGGGTGTTTGGAAAGCATCGTCAACGAC
>JANSTV010075316.1:0-10262 GCA_027564135.1 Lestremia cinerea | reverse complement strand
TTCATTCGGTTTGATTGTTACTCTGGTGATTTTCGCAACTCGGTTCAAGGAGATCATTTTTCATGTGCTATATATTCTATCAGTGTGTTTCCAATAGTTACTGAATCGAATATCTTTTCTTCTTGTTTTTTCTTCTTTTTCTCATTTTTTCTTGTCATCGCTGGTTGCTGGCGTTGGTTTCGTTCTTCGTTGGTCGTGCGATTTTTGTTGTTGCTTTGGTGTTTGCCATTATCGTTATTATTTTTCCTTTTTTTTTTCTTGATTTTGAGAGTTTGTAGGCTCTTTATTTGCAAGCGCTACTCACCGTCAATATTTATTTTCGAGATTTAAATTACTTTGAATTTTATTAAAATTAAAACATAATTGTTGTACTTTGCAAAAAAAGAAATTGTTTTGCCTTTTGCTCGCTTGTTTCGCATTTAATAACGATTCGCGAACTACGACGACGGCGTCGGTGACGGCGACGATTGAGAATACGAATTTCTCCTTTTACGAATCGATTTGTCGCGCCAAAACCAATCCAACGACCAGCAAAAAAGCAAAATAAAGATAAAAGAAAGGAAACACATTACGCGAGATCTCTTGCATAAATGCAGATGGAAATTATGTACAGACGACAAAGTAATATGTCCTACTGTGGTATGTTTGTCGTTTCATGAATTTTCCGCTTATTTAATATATTTTAACTTTACATAACGCGCTCTACCAAAAATAAAACATGTAATATGATCGGTGAGGTGACATTTCGACAATTTTAATCCCGTCAAAAAATAGGAATGAAATAAAATAAAATTCGATTCGATTTTGAATCTTTCTGCGTTGGCACGTAATTGACCGGTTTTCGCCGGGAATCACTCTCGGGTGCGGTATACGGCGAAGTTACGGCGAAGTCGCATCTCGTCCAATGTTAATTGCAAATTAAGATATATTCGGGGCAAATTTTAAATTGACCGGCTCTCAAATTTAACTTAACTTTCCATTTGGAATTTTACCCGAAAGAGCCGACGTTACTCAGACTTTGCTGCAAATTACTAACCGCAACAATCCATTAAATTTTAATTACAGTCTCTCAACAAGACAATGTAACTGGACACGGAACTTATGTGCAATATGTTGATTCGGAATTATATGCAACTGGTCAAGGGCAAGCTCAAATGTAATAATTATTTATTTTTCGCTTTTGGCTTCAAGTACGCTCGTACACTTCTGCGATAGAATTTTGGGGATTTTATTTAATGCATTTTCTTTTAATTTTCTCTAAAAAATGTTCAGGGCATATCCAGTATATGTTGGTGATTATACATCTGGTGGTCAACAACAATACTACACCACATCAAATGAAACCTATTCATCGACTTCGCACCCGAATAATGCCTACATCGTTCCAGTGGACGAGGCCATCTTAACCGGGCAGTCTCGAGAATCGCCTCAAACAATAGCAGCTGTAAGTGAATACCATTCTGCTTGAACTTCTTTAGAATTTCCTTGTAAAAATGATATTTTCCTAAATTCCTCTTATTTAAAAACATAAAAAAACACAAAAAAAACATTGCATGGAATTTCGATGTCTTCAAGCGAATACTAGCTTAAAGACTCTTACTCATTTCTCTAATTAAAATTAGCATTGATTTTCATCGAAAAACGAAGCAAATATGTTTTGATAATTTTTCGAATAACTAATATAATTGTGGTTCTGGGGTAATTTGGGTTATGTTCCATAGGATGTGGCTTACATTCAAAGCCAACAAAACACACCGACAACACCAACGACATCGGAGTCTGAATGCACACCAAGTCTAACACACGCAACTAGAGTGTCACCAGCAACGGTAAGGACAGTTTTTCGTTCGGGATTTCGTTTCATTCGATGCGAATTTGATGTTTGATTAATCGTCACCGGTTTTGTCACGGATTGTTTTCTTGAATTTCTTTTTGCACTTTCTTCACTGCTTTCAATTAACCAATGTAGATCAATTTAGTTGCCTCTAATGACATGTCGCATGAGTGGTGTTTAATCTTTTATAACAAAAAATATAATTAAATTAAATTTGTTCTTGTGAATTGTTTGTGTGTGAAAAAGCTGTAAGAGGATGAGGTCAGTGAATGTTGAATTGACGATGAATTCTTTATTTATAATGATAGGTTGCATGGTTGGTTGAAAACTATGAAACAGCCGAAGGTGTTAGTTTACCTCGTTCGACACTCTACAATCATTACATGCGTCATTGCAATGACAACAAATTGGACGCTGTGAATGCAGCTAGCTTTGGTAAATTGATCCGTTCGGTATTTACTGGTCTTCGAACACGGCGCTTGGGTACACGTGGAAACTCAAAATACCATTATTATGGTATACGAGTCAAGCCGGGCTCAAGTTTAATGTCGGCGCTGGACGATAAACCGCAAAGTAATTCAACAAGCAGCCATTCGTCAAACAACGCCCAACCAAATCAAACATCATCCAGTGGTGGACGTTCGAAAAAATCCGGTTCGAAACCAGAAACTTACGAGGCTTGTTCACAAGTAAGTTCCACTCTTCCGGATTGCTTTTGTCTTTTGTTGGCTTTAGAAGGGTCTTATTGAACAATTCATTTTATCCGAAACAGTACTTGGGTGATGGTAGCGGTGCCATACCAATTTTCCCATCGATTGATATCGTTCATGATTTTCCCGAGGATGTTACTTTGGAAGATGTCGATACGTTGCGTTCAATTTATCGCGAGCATTGTGAAGCATTCCTAGATGCCATATTGAATCTAGAATTCAGCACGGTGGAATCGTTATGGCGTGAATTTTGGCGAGCCCAAGATAACAATAACGGTGACGAATGTGAAGAGGAGAAATACTTGAGCAAATACAAGTTATATAATTTGTCTCAATGTGAAGCCGTGCAAGAGTTCATTCGTGAGGTAAATTTCCGAACTTTCGCGTCAAGATTTTATGAGGGCAATTGTAAATTTTCGTATTTGAACAGGTTGATTATTCGTTCTATCAAAATATGGTAGATGTTTTGATACCAGATGTTTTGCGTCCAATTCCAAGCTCGCTGACCCAAGCCATCCGGAATTTTGCTAAGAATTTGGAAAATTGGCTTACATCAGCCATGACTGGATGCCCGGAGAAAATCGTGCAGATCAAAATTTCGGCTGTGTCAGCATTCAGTCAGACATTACGTCGTTATACATCGTTGAATCATTTGGCACAGGCAGCTCGAGCTGTTCTACAAAATAGTTCACAAATCGCTCAAATGCTAAACGATTTGAATCGCGTTGATTTTCACAATGTTCAAGTAAGTTACGAATGTAATGTAAATTGGTGGGTAGAAGGCATGCGCCGAAATTGTATAAAACTCATTACATTCATTTTGTTTCGTCCAACAGGAGCAGGCCTCGTGGGTATGTGAATGTGATACAGCGACTGTGCAACGATTAGAGAATGATTTTAAAGCAGCGTTGCAACAACAAAACTCATTGGAACAATGGGCATCGTGGTTGCGTCATGTTGTGGATACAGCGCTAGAGGAATATCAAGGAAAATCAACATTTCCCAAGGCGGCCAGACAATTTCTGTTGAAATGGAGCTTTTACAGTTCGATGGTTATTAGAGATTTGACATTGCGGTCGGCTGCCAGTTTCGGTAGTTTTCATTTAATCCGTTTGCTCTATGATGAATATATGTTTTTCATTGTTGAGCATAAGGTTGCCGAAGCGACGCACACAACACCAATAGCGGTTATGGGAAAAGCTGATAAATTGGTGAGTGATTTTCCTTTGCGAATGCTTATCTCCAAATCCAATTCAAAACCACACTAATTCTGTTCTCTTATTCCAATCGAAACAGCGAAATCTCACAACTGACACAGATATCGAATCAATGTTCGAGACAAGCTATCACGATGACATCAAGATCGAATCAAGTCCGAAACGTATGCGAAGTTAATACTGGCGCTTTCAAATCAAAATCTAAACGATTTTTTTCTCCAAATTTTTTACTTCGAACTGAAAATTTTTTTTTTCGATTGAGCTTTTCCATGAAAATTCATCGCTGAAATGACTGTACTGATCGCATTGCACTTGGCAATAGTGGATAGTTTAGTGGAAATGAAGAATTTATATGCAATGCAGTAACAGCCGCAACAGTCAAAACGGATATTCAAAATCATAGAAATTTAGTGCAATAGAAATCCAAAAACAAAACAACAAAAACAAGATGGAAAAAAGCAAGTAAAAGATAAAAAGCACGTATTGCCTGTTGTACAAAACTGGAACACACAGCCTTGTGCCTCTTAATTTTACAATTACGTTTTTTATACACAAACAACAAGTCTTATTGCATGTGACTCTGTCGCACGGATCGAATATCAAAACATTTTATTTATTTGCAATGATTTTAAGTGAGGAACAAATGAAAAGAAAGCATTTTATTTATTAAATATTGGGAATATGTAAGAATGATAGTCCGAGACAGAAATAGACCAGAGTTAGAGAAAAAAGAAAGAGAGAAAGAAAAAGAGAGAAAGAGAAAGATATAAACTATGAATGGCCTAATGATGTCGATAATTCTGAAATATCATTGATTGAAGAACAGAATTGATTGAATTATTATTGCAAGAAACTACTGTATAACTGTAAATTAAAATTAAGTAAAATTTGATATGTGAATTCTATCCCTTTCTCCCCAAAGTCCCATTTCCCTCAACGACCGTTCCTTTTAGCGTGTTCCATCGTTGAGATCGTTTCAAACCAAAAATAACCAGAACGATCACAATCCATGTGGACCGCCCTTTACCTCCAGTCCCTTATTCTCATTTGAGAGCCCCCCGTGCCCTCCCCGATGTTTATTTATATGAATATTGTGTATGTGTTGTTTTGAATGTTTGTATATTTTCTCGTGCATGGGATTATAACCTAACGCTAAATGTATATCCTACCAACAAAACCAGTTTATGCGAACAACATATTAACAACAAAACCTTACCCAAAAAAAAAAAAAACAAATACAAGCGATGAGGAAATGTTTATAAGAACTTTTTTTATTATTACATATTTATTTTTGAATTTATATCGAAATTACTCCTAAGATTTTATTTTTAAAGGCAAAATATTTTGTCGATTAAGACGTTTGTGTCCATATTTCCAGGTTTGATTGCATTTCATTTTTATTTTTGTTTTAGTTTTGGTTTTCTCCTTATTTAACATAATTTATTTATTGTCAGAGTTTAGTTTTAATAAATATAAAATTCATCTAGTCATCGAAATGCACATTGAATAAAAATAACAACAATGAAGAAAAACAAAGTTCCGTGTATGGAGAGAGTGATTGAGAGAAAGGAAGAAAGAGAGAGGGAGGAAAGGAAAAATGGGACAAATTTCATTCAAATCAGATTTGAGTCATTTCAATTTATAGTTTATTTTTCGATCAACGAATTTTAGGTATGTTTAAAATTAAGCGCAAATCTTGTACACTATTCTCAGGTCAGACGTGCAATTTATAGACAACTAGAACTAGAACTGGAAAGTGACATGAAAATGAATGAATGATCAATGAATTGTCCCTTATTGCGTCGTGAGTCAAGCACAGTTCTGAAAATAATTGAACAAATTAATTGAATAAATTACGATTTCATTAATGTCGCCCCTGCCTCCCATCACGTTGGGACACAGACATAACAAAACTATGGTTGAATAAAATCAAACCAACATAAATCGAAATCGATCAATTTTTGTTTTCAATTTTTCTTTTTATATCTTGCGAGAAAAAGAAATCAAATTTAGTTTTCATTTCCAACAACAACAACAGCAACAAAATTGATACTTGCTCATTGAATTGCTTCCATCCATTTAAAGAAACAGAAAAGCTATAAAATAATTAGAAGGCATTCAAATCACAAGGGTTTACTAATACTAAAGGAGATATTTTAAAGAGTAATTCTCTTGTTGAAACAAAATGATTAGAAGAGGAAGTCGGGGATGGAATATGCCAGAACGAATAACAACAACAAAAAACTATGATTATGAAAAATGTGAATGAGATATTTTCTTATGCAATTGAATTATATTTGACGAAAGAAGAGAAGTGTATTTTGAATTAATTGAAGTGTTTTTTGAATTAATTTTAAGCGAAACAAACACTAGTCCTTTATCCACCCCGACTTCTGCCTCCTGCCTCCCAAGTCCATCTCTCCTCCATCGAAAAGCTCTACAAAAACAACCACTTAAAACACACTAAACCAATAAAAAAAAACACATTCACATCGATTGAAGCCTATTTTAGAGAATTTTGTGTTTGAAATTTGTCGAATTTGAAGGGAGTTCATGAGAACTTACTACAATTGGTTGGAATTTGTATGAATTCGTCATAATGAATTCTCCAAAATAGACCTTGCCATCAATTATTATCAAACAAGCATTACCTTGAAAAATGAAAAGATTACTTCTAAGGCATTGACTTGAAAAACAACCAAACACCTTTTTGTACTGTAAGAGAATAAACATTTCAACATGTGTCTAAATAAAACACGGAAAAATCATTTTTTCGAACAAAAATAACAAAACGTTTTATTCATTGACTCTGAAATAGGTAACATGAAGATAAAATATGAAAATGTTTGTTTGAGAAAAATTTTCAGTTGACTCAAACAAAACGACAATAAAATTGCACTCCATGAAATTCAGCGAAGAATTTTAAACGCTCCGGGATACGCGTGGCATCTCCCATCGATTAGATAATCAAAGTTCGAGTCAAACTCAATTTCAATCAATTTTCCCACTTCCAGCTGATTGAGTTTCCGGTAGCTAGGATCCAAACAGATGATCTTTTCACCACCATTGACTGTCTCACAATGAAGCAGAACGCGTCCGTAAGACGTTTCACATTTCAGTACCCGAACCCGTTCACCAGGTGACCTCAACTCAGATTTCCGTTCGTTCATCCAAAATAATAGCTCTGACTTGCTTCGATTAACAACCTGTCGTAGCTGCTCAACTAGTCCACCTTTCTTGCATCGATTCCGTTTTGGAGATTGCAAATTTGGTGCAACTGACATCGGTAACTCTGCGGCCTTCCATTTGATCGACGTTGTGGAGCTCTGAGTGTCGATAAATACTTCTTTTGATTGGCTTTGTGATTTCTTCGCTGCTTCATCGATATCATCATCGGAGTCAACAATGGTCTCTTCGAGACATTTTTGATTGATCGTCGACGCATTGAATGACCTTTCGAAATTTTGAGAATTTCGTCGATAGGCTTTTAATCCTGTGAATTTTGCCTCAGCCTCTTCTTTCCTTGGCGAAAGCGCCCGTCGCACATTTCTCGCTTGTTTTTGCGCTATATCAGTGCAGTCCACATCGTCATAATTTGAATCGTCAATCACATCACTGTCAGATTCATTCTCTTGAAGTGGTTTCCGAGTTGCCGGTCGGTGTTTCTTCTTCAACGGTTGGCCTGTTCGATTTTCATCGCAATTCTCTTCGTCACTGTCATCTATAACAAAGGAATCACTTTCCCCCCTGGAATGCTTCGTAATCGATATGTTCAAGGGATTGCTCTTCCTCAATACCGGCGATCGTTTGTCCTTGATGGTTTTCCGTTTCAGTACCGGCACACAGGACCCTCCGAATGTATTTTGCAATGAATTCCACTTATTCGATCGATTCATCGGAGAAAGTATATTTTGCACCTCATCCAAAGATGAGATTTTGTTAAGCGCGCTTCTCGAACTGCGTCAAACCAAATGTCAGTGTTTGAATTGACATTGAGCAAATTTGACGACCAGCGCCATCTGGCTGATTTTCTACTCAACTCAATGTAGTTCAATCGTTGACTTCTGATTTAATGATTGGATTGCAAGCGCATGCGACTGGTGAAAACTTTTGACATTTTATCACTGTTTACCTGAGTTGCATTCTAGTGTTTTGTTTCACAAACTGCATCATTTTGCTTTGTTTTTTATACGTCGCTTTTGAAACTATCAATAATCAATGCATGCCAATCACTTATGTTCGCCAGAATTGTGAAACCGAGTCAAGAAATTAACGCGTCAAAGGTGAGTCAGTTTGGAAGATAAAATTGTTTTCCAAATGTGTGATTTCTAATGAGATAAATGGTTGATGATTAATCGATAATCGTCCTTTGACATACTCAAACACACACAGAAAGAGATCAGCAGCAAAATGCCGAACGGGGATCTGCCCCAAAGCATGTACACTCCGATTCCGCAGAATATGAGCGATTCGGATAGTGAAGAGGAATTGCATCATCTGCGGTCCGGTTCCGAATGGATCATCAACCACAATCACCATTCGTTGAGCAATCATCGCAACACCAATGGACGACTCTACACCAATTCACATCACGACATGTCGATGCAACAGCACAGCACCGATCCAGCCATTGTAAATTTTTGTGATAATCGATTTTCCGCGTGCAGTGACGGCGACGACAAAACTTATCCGCCACGCTTCCATCCGACTACCGATGCAGACAACGTAGCCATCCTCAACACAAACGTAAAGAAAGACCAACCGATGAGCGGTTTAAGGAAGCTCTGTTTCATCGTGTCGCTGTTCATCTGCGTGTTGACAGTGGTACTGTTCGTATGGGTGGTTCCTTGTTCGGACAGTGAAACTTGTCCTTCCAAAACAGAACGCATTCACACCACCAACTGGGTGCGGAACTATGAGAAAATTGAACTGAAAGGCGCAATTAATATTGTACATGGACTGCGAGGTCGCAGTAAGAATCTCGTATTCATGTATCGTGGCAGTAATCTCTTCGAGGAAATGTCCAACAACAGTGCCCAAGCCAAGCGAAATGGTATCATTTCGTTGATGGGAAGCAACGGCCAAGTTGGCTGGTACGATGAAATGGTCAACGAACCAAGCATAACTGACTGCACTCTGTTGGATGCCGATCGAAATGGCGAACCCGATTGCTTGATTGTCGATGAATTTGGTGAAATCTCCTGCATCAATCCGATAACAGGCCAATGGATCTGGCACACTGAAAACAACTCCATGAAACGTCCAGAACACTTGAGCTTTCCACTTATCCTCCCAGATTTGGACCAAGACACCGTCAATGAATTACTCATCGTCTCCAACAGTGGAGCCAAGCAACCGTACAATCAATTGGTAATCGTTTCCGGTGCAACTGGCCGCCCATTGGGTTATAGTTTCATTCTGCCACATTGCGCTTACATTCACAAATTTCAACTCGACAAGAACTTCAAGGTCAGTTTCAATTGTGTAAATAATGATACCGAAGTGCAGATACTGAAGACTCTCCCAGAGCTATACAATTTGATAACGAATCGTTCGATAAATTTGAAATGGGTAAAAAACGAACCGGAAATGAATCAGCACAAATTCTATGGTCAGCGCAAGGACACCATCAGTCAACGAAATATCTATTCGGTGAGTGGTAAACAACTGATTGTGGAAAATAATGGCAAATGTCCGGATGCATGCAATGTGACGGTGACATTGCTCGAGGAGAAGAATGGCAAAACATCGGTCATCCGGAATTTCAACGGTTCCCGAATGTACGGCATGGTTCCGGCACGGCTGTCATTCAACAACACTGGTGTCACATCGAAGGCATCCGTTCATGGATTCGTCATCAAATTCTGGGAGTGGAGTGCCAATGCGACGAGCTATGAAAAAATACTGAAACGCTTCAAGCGCGGTGCGTCAACGATTGAAGACCAACGTGAATTCAACAAGTTTGCCGATTCTTTACAGCAAAAGCGATCTTGGACCTTTCCCAGCATTCCGAACTTTAGTTACGGTGATGGAAAACTACGCAATCGACGTAGCACCTTGAATGTCAGCCAAATATCATCTCAAATTCGACTGATCAAAGAAACAGTGGTGCTAATTGTTTTCAACTCAACGGACATTCGCATCGAAAACACCAGCCAAAGCAACATCATACAATTCTGCCGGAATGTCAGCACCCACGAGATGGCTTGTCAACCAGATTTGAACTACCAAGAAAATTCCCTGCTGATTGCCGATTTGGATCAGGATGGGTCACAAGAGCTGGTCTCGTATTATTCGACATTTGTCGCAGATGAAGTGCAAGCAAATCAGTGGAAACTCATCACTTATGTGCAACTACTAAGACTGGAATCTGAATTGCCAAAACTATACAATGTTGATGACAAAAACTGATGTTGATTTGTCCGGCGATGGACGAATCCCTCTTGCCACCCCCGTAAATCCCACCTCTACACACAAACACACACTCAGTGATAATTAATA
>JANSTV010075305.1:0-10262 GCA_027564135.1 Lestremia cinerea | reverse complement strand
TTTTTTCGTTTTGTTCAAATTTGAATTTAAACTTTGCATTGTGACGACTGCCAAACGATTTATAAATAAACAACGCCCAAGCAGAGAACGCACACAGAGACGGAAAGAGTGGAGTTTGAGCAGCCCACGCGACTTATTCCCTTCGCCGTCGAGTGGAAATCTATGGCACGAGAACCAACGGAAACAATATGCATACAATTGATAGAAGCAATTTGTTTGGATAATTGCGCGCTTGAAAAATAACAAAATCCCATAAATTGCCATTTATGAAAATATTTTGTCCTCGACACACACATACGCATGCACACGCACACACAAATGTGCGTAGTACGGCGGTTGTCTGTCGCGATGACAATGAATTTTGGCATTCAATGACGACGAGGCCGAGCAATCATGGCTTATCCACATCCGCTGATGGCTCCCTCGAACATTTGAGCTCGGTGTGCAGTGAGTGTGTGTGTGTTTGCACGAGTCCACTGCATTCACCAGAACGAAACGGCAACAACAATAGCAAGCATGCGAATGTTGAATGAAAATAAAAGTTGAATTCCATCAAGAAGATTTGCTTTCGACTCATGCGCACACCGGCCCCGACACCGTCACAACCAGGCAGACTTGGATGCCATTCATTGGCATTATTGGCTTTTCACGTTGAGTAAAAGTTCAAACTGACAAAATTGTTACATAAAACACATCGCGAGGTGCGCGCGCGCTCCATCGAGTCAGTTGGAATCCTCTGGTTTGGCACCGATTGACTTTAATTGTCTGGTGGAAATCACGTTTGATTTGCAATCAATCGTTTCGAAATGAGATGCAAGATTTTCTCACGCTTGGAGTTGTGTCACTGTAAGGCGCAGCATAGAGCTGTGTCAACGAACGTTATTGGCTCGACGTTGAAGGGAATCGACATTTGTGTTGCGATGCCAATGGCAACCAATCCCGCTGGGCTCATTTGTACGGTCTTTGTTACGGCGTTCCGTGGTTGAGCACAATCTCCGGTCGTCTTCGTGCGGTCCTCGGTCAAAGAGTGTGAAAGATCAGATTTATGAGCTCGGAAGTTGAGACGGTTGTGACGATCGTTATCTGGACTCAACATGAAGATTAGCCATCGCCTGGAATCGAACGGACTATTCGAGGATCCACCTGCACCTACACGCATGAAGATAAACGTCGCCCGTCCGTTGAGGCAATTGACACTCGATTAACCAAACGAGCATCAATCCATTATGTCTTCTAGCCGACGTTTCTGATCAAATAGTTGAATTTCTTGGTTAACCTTTATCACAAAAAAAACAAACCACTTGCTTCCAAGCACACATCTCGTTTCGGTGATTCAAGCAATTCAAAGCGTTGCAAGTGACTGATAAACCGTTGACGGAGCAACGCCGCTACAAACAAACAAAGCAAACATTTGAAACTGTAAAAAACGAGAATTCTAAATTATAACCTTTACCCAGATTCGATTTTCTCGGCATTCGAAGAATAGACTTTGGAATTATGACACAACTTGTTTTTGGCGGCCTTCTCTGTCTCACTCCGTCGACAGGCGAGCACATTCTTTTTCTCGTCACTGAAGCCGTGCAAACAAACAGAGAGCGGCACTGTGATCATCGTTGGATTCGACATCGACATGCTGCCTCGCGGCCGAAATCTAATTCAAAATTCAATGCATTTTTGGCAATTTTGAGTCGATGTCGAAGCGACGCAGATAGACCGTAGAATGATGAACAGTAAACAAGACGTCGGCAACCGGCCGAGTGATAACCAAATCATGCGCGTCGAACCCTGAACGAAATTCCAGTTTCGGATTCATGCCGAATAAATCCGACACGTTTGTCGTCTGCAGAGTTGCAATACTGGTTTTCTTGATTTGTTTTCCGTTCAAGTCGAATCGGCTGGTTTCTCGTCAGCGGCTCTTCTACTCGCCGTGTCAGCGTTGATATTGCGGCTGGCAACAAATCTGGCGTCCATTCGACAAGCGGAAATCGAATGTTGAAACCTCACTTGGCTGAGGGCCAGTGGCCACTGAGCGGGGCGAGAGTTGTTTGTTTTCCAGAAGAGTCGTCCAAGAGTAGAGGTCGACTCGAAGCAGTTGGGTACCACACTCGAAACAGTGTCAATCGATGTAGGTTATGGCTTGTGCTTATCTGAAACGCATTCTCGAGCTGGCATATTCTGGCACACGATTTTCGCTCGTTTTGAAGTTTTTGCGGAACCGCCCAGCTGGCATTTGTTGACACATCCGCTGGAATGAGAGAATTGAGAAAAGGCAGTGAATTACCGGTGAATGACATGCAAAGCAGGAAATCGTTTTTGGTCTCAGATTATGCATCGCAATTTCCATGGAAAAGCGTGGCGAAAAAGCGCAAAGCCACCGGCGAGCGGTGAAAACGGTGATTGCCTTTCGAGCGCTGATAAAACTCATTGGTCGCCAATTTGCACTTTTCAACACTCGACTGCACCAGCACGGAAACCTCAATGGTTCAATGTCGCGATTAGAAACCGTCGATCACCGCATCTTTCGAGCCGCAACGAATTTCTCAAACAATTTTTTTTGTTCGACGTTCGAAGCTCAAGCTCTCTGCAAATCGGTGCGGCGAGTGGTGTCCAACTGCGGTAGATAGTGCGATTCGCACCATTGAACATGATCGATGGATGCGGGAACTGGCGTTGCATTTCAACGTGAAAGCTATCGGAGGGAATCAAGTCCTTTGACAAAGTCTCGCTGATGAGCCAGTGTTTGAGTTTGGAATGCCTTTGGTGAACCACTGTCCAACTCATTTAACATTATCAATAAATTATTCTCGATTGTTTATTAAATAATTGTTTCGGGCTGAATTGCCGGCCATAACTCATTGGAAATCAAATATTTATGATTCGATCGAATGCCGGCCATTAACAATTTTCTCGTTCACTCTTCTCGCTCGCACCATCACCGGCATTGGCATCGTTCGTGTTCGAACTTTTGATCGCCCGTTCGTCGAAATAATAAAATCGATGAGCATCCGAGAAATGCATCGACGAATTCTAACGGCACATTCCGATTACGCCAGAATATTGCGCGGGCAGGAACATAATTAGGTTTATTAGAAATGATCGATTTGAAGTTTTGATCTGAGCCCCAGTCTTAGTTCCTTTGAAGGCTCGTTATCGAAGTGAATCCGCACGGTTTATCGCCATCAAATTGATCAGATATTTTCTCCCTTCTTCTGCTCAACTTGCTCAACTTGCTCAACTTGTTCAGCTCCAGCACTCGTTCATAACTCACGAGGCGACAAAAAAGTCATCAAACTAAACAACAATCCGCTTTGCGCAGGTCAATCAAGCTATTTGCATCATCAACGCCGTCGGCCGTCTCTGAGAATGGAACCCTTCCGACCACTTCTTCGATGATTTCCGATAGCAAAAACAAAAACAAAAGAAATGGGATGATAAACGTTGAGCAATCAGTCATCGTTGGTCTAGTCTGAAATCGCTGGCAGCGGAATGATTGAAAGAATTAAAAGCGAAGAGCGAAGCTCATCAAAACAAAGTGTCCAACCTCGAAGCAAAACAACGAGGCGCAATCAATTAAAAATCGATTCGGGTGGAAGGTAATTGGCGGGATGTGATTGAATTGCACCATTCGGAGGAGCCGCTCAAAGCCTGAAACGGACTGGATTGCACCTTCGAATGGCATCTCGTGGAAAAAATAACAATCCAATAAAATCCATTTGTTAACGTCGCTGTTGCTCGACGGAACATGTTTCTGACTCATCGAAATCCAAATCGATGCGAGATTACATCGCTTGGTGTCACTGTGGGCACAGCTAGCAATTGACTCAACTGGATTCACGGCCAGCAAATGGTGGTAATGTACTTCACGTTCTGGACGACGACGCATGCGTCGATGAGATCTCTCTGACGTTTATCCGATTGGAACCATCTTGACTTTTTTCTGTCAAAACGCAAACCGTTTTCGATTTATCCCAAATCCATTCCGGTTTCAGTGCGTCTCCCCCCACTGGACTCGACTGGACTCGCAACCGGTGGCAGTCGTTCCGCGGCGTCTATGCGCAGCAGACAAGCATCTCAATTCAGTTAATAAATTCTATTTCCGAACGAAATCGCACAATTTTACGCTGGAACGTTTGTCGTTAATCATCCGCTGCGGCTCGCGGAATTGACATTGATAAATAAATTTCGCGAGATTAAAATCGTACGTAAAATGTCATGTCATATTCAAAGTGCCACGCAACAATGTTGCATGCGCGGATTGCCTAGCGCATCGCAGCGGTTAATAAATACGGCTGATTACTTAGGATTGCCCCGAACGGAGTCGTGAAGTGGAAGGCCTGAGTGGAAATGTCGACGTGAACACGTGCGATGGCCGTGAATCATGATGACGGTTCGACTAATTTGTTCGAATGCTGCGTTTCTTTGCTGCGCACCTGGAGCGGCAGTCGACTGAAGCAATTCTGATCGTAGCTTCCTGCTGCTGGAGCGCGATCACAACCGATGGCAGTTCCCTCATTTTTTTGTCAATTTTTTGAAAGCCTCAGGAATTGAATGAGTCGAATGAAAATGAATGGAAAACCAAATGGAATGCATGGAATCGATTGGCTAACGATTGCAGCAAGGAGATGCCATTTAGCTCCGCGTCGCGCTTTCCCCTCTTCCAATCCATTCGATTGGCTTTTCGGTTTGTTTCATTTCTGTAAAACGCATTGCGGCTCACAAACTGACAGCAAATTAAGTTGTTGTTGGCGCATATTTCCAAAGTCTGGCCTTCATTGACATGCAAATTAAATATGAAGATGAAGATGAAGATCATGAGCGCATTCGGCTCGCATCGATTCGATGGCTTTCGATGCGGCTGATGCGAATCATGTTGAAATTGTGCTGTTTCGCACTTGGTTAGTCGCATTTCGCCCGCTCATTCACTCACTTGCTCGCTCGACCGTCTGCTCCATTGCATCTCAATGCAGTCTCACGCTTTTCCCGACAACTCCAATTCATTGCGGCCACCAGCGCAAGTGCAGCGTTAAACATTAATTCTAGTGTACGGCTTGCCTGTCAGTGAATGATGTCTTGCGCATGAATTCAGCCGTCGAAAGGCACCGAACTCAACGAGATGGTCAGGTGAAGTCGGTGATGAATGCGAAGAGTCCATTCCGGGCATTTCAATTCGGATTCGAAATCTTTCCTTTTGCTGGTTCGATGGGAGCCATTCATGCGCACAGAGAATGGCGAAGTGCATTCCACTTCCGCCATCAATGCAAGAGCATCTATCTATCTACCTATCTTTCTCTTCTGTTGAAACTAAGCTTCAATTGGTAATCGCTGTGCAGGACGCCATAAACCCGAATATCCACTGAATCGTCAAGCATCCAGCTCGGTCTCTTTGATTTCGCGCAAACAAAAACCATGAATTTTCATTTTGTAAAATGACACAGAAAACGCAAATGCATGGCACATGCGCAGTTATGTTATTAATATTTATAAAAATTGATATGATTACTGTTGCACAGTTAAACCGCTGAGAATCACTCAGAATATCAAGCCAACCGTGCAAACAATTCAAAAGTCATTCAATTCAATGCAGTTTCGATGAAAATCACAAGACACACACACACACACAAACACACATGCGCATGCGCATACAATGTAAGCGATATGGGCCGGCGTGCAATGAAAGGAATAGAACGAAAGAAATGAAAGCCAACGAAAAGTTTCGTCGGAAAAAACAACTTATTAATTTGCCGCTACGAACCCAAGCAATATTGAGCCCTGCCTCGCCATCGTCGGCGGATCATCCGAGCACCGGGCTCTAACTTGTTTTTAGGTTTTCAGTTTATCCGTTTCAGCAAATATGAATATTGTTTTTGTTATTATTATTATTGTTATTATCATTCGTTAGAATGCAATTTATGGCCCACTGTCAGAGAGATCAGTTATATTAATTTGAACTGCATCGCTGGAATGGGCGCTGAACAATGAAAATCAGCAATGCAAAATGAAATTAAATTACATTTTTCATAAGAACATTTCATGCACCGACCATGATCGGCATAACAAGCGCACAATAATCATGCATGAAGATGGCTTTGGTTTGAAAAATGGAAGGCGGTTCTTCATTTATTGTTGATTGGATTTGGGTCAAATTCTCTGGCTCGCTTTTTGCCATCGGCTTTTTGAGTCAAGACCCCAGGTGCTATCGCTGTGGCTCAATCAAATCGACTTTCGGTTCGGGTCAATCATTGGCCCCAGCAAATTTACAGTGGAGTTTCTCGCGACAAATATGGTGGGACTCCGTCAAATTCTCCCTTCGAACTTCAATTCATGAGAGATGCTCGGCTCAAACGGTCAGTCAATCGGCACAGTGACCAGTGAATTGATGGATTTTTGTCAATCGTTCGTCTCAAATTTGACCGAAAAAGACTCGAAGCGATTACGCTTGTTCCGTGGCTCGATTGACAAGCCATCTCTCTCGAATGATATAACAATGGCAAATCACCGATGGGCAATAACGAACACCATCTGATTACGAACAATCCATTTTGCTGAGTGTTTTTTTTTTCGTAGATCTTCGAGAAAAGGTTATGACTTTGTGACTTCTAACGGCACAGCGCAGCACAGCGCGGCAGCTGGAAATAACACGTTAATTATAAGCGGTTTGTTCATTTGTTTCGTTTCATTTCGTTTCGTCTCGTTCAATTGCCGTTTCATTCTCATTCATCCGCACATGACCCGGACAATGTTGCGGGTTCGCGATGAGCATTCCATTTTCTTTTGTTGGTATTTCGTTGTTTCACAATTTGCGTACTCAGCCCAGACGCGTTGTAATAATCGATTTCGGACTATGAATTTGAGCGGCCGACGGCTCGGGTTTTCTATTTTTCTCACATTTGACTTTTTCCGAATGGCAATTTTTTTTTTTTTTTTAATTTTTTCGAGTCGAGTCATGCGTGATTACCTTCTGCCATTCCGACGACTAGCTGTAGTTAGTGTACGCGCACTTTGAAGCTATCGCCGATGGGAACATTGGTTATGGAAGATGCCATTTGTTTGCTGAATCATTCAATGAAGAAATTGATTTTGCCATTCCCGTAGATCATCAATCGGAACTCCTCCACCGAACATCGACATTCGGCTCCGTTCGGTCGATTCTATTTCATAACATTTCAATTGCGTGGTGCACATGCCAAGTGCATTTCGAAAGTACTTTGGAATGTGAAGATCGAACCACAGAGGTGAACTGAAATCGAGCAGCATAAAGCTTTCGTTGCCGTCGTACCGCGCTCGTCCAAATCACAGCATTTGTGATTCTTTCCGAATGGAAACTCAACGAGCCCAATCCGTTGCAAACAAAAGGATCCACAGACCGCGCCACGCAAGGACGATGTGCAATCACTTCAGACTACGAGAACCATCTCTGATGATTCATTAAAAGGCCAAATCACGATGTGATTGCACCAGATGTGCTGTTCATTCGGCGAATGACTCTGTAAAATGTGCTCTTAATTGGCTATTCACTTGCAATAAATAATTCGAGAAAAAAAAACAGGTCAAGAATAGCCACGTTCATTGCACTGTGCTGCTGTCGCTTGTGGAACTTCGTCGCAGTCGATGTGTTTTTTTTCTTCTTTTAAAAATTCAAGCGTTAATTTTCAACATCAAAATTCAAATATTGAACGAAGCGGAGGGAGAAAAAGAACTGTCATAGAAATAATCTATCGATCGTGTGCTCGACCCGATTGAATAAACATCGAGTGTTGCCCGCGCGAGCGCGCGATAAATATTCAATTCGAGTTTGCTTACATATTTGTTCGAGTGCATGTTGAACAGCGTTTGCATTGACGATTTTCAAAGCCATTCCGTCATTATTGAGGTTTATCGTTTTCAAATTGACACAACAATTGCTTGTGAATGGCGTGGTTGATGATTTCATTTACTAATATTTGCCTGGCATAGATTTGAAGATCCGGTGCTAAGTGAAGATCGGTGTCGGGTATCGGCGCAAATGTCAAAAAATATTCGACATCGCGGTTGCTTATGCCATCGTTGCGTTGCTATCGGATGACCTACAAATGCTGAATTAACTAACTATGCCGCATAATGCCATTAAAATCGAACCGAACGAATATCATTTGTCCCACATAATGCGAATTATGCGATCCACAATCGGCTGGCCGTGCACCGACTCGATTCGTAATGTCGTTTTCCGAGCGGATTCAAATTACAAGACACACGTCGATGCGAATGCAATGCTTTTTTTCCTTGGCTGATGCTGGTGTGTCTCTTGCGTTATTCGTTTGGCATTAGTCAATATGGTTGTTTCTCTGCGTTCAACGTTCAGCGTCAACGCAATCCAATCCAATCCACTGCAATCCAATGCAATGCAACGCAACACCACATCCAATGTAATTGCAATCTGCCCACTTGATTTTTTATTTATTTATTTATTTATTCGTTTTGTTTGATATATCTCGCTGGAATTGCATCGAACAAATATTTCGTGTGTGCAACGCAGAGTAACGCAACCATCACGGATGACTGTATGCCATGCCCATAACCGAAGCCCCAGCGACAGTCAAACGACTTTTTTCTTTCTTTTTTTCAACCACTTTGTGACCAAATCTCTGCGCAGTTCATCGACGTGCCGTCGAATCGACGAATCAAAGTCGAATCGAAAATCACAAAGGTGAAAAGGTTCTCGTCCACTGTCCACTACGATTGCGTCGTGCGACCGGACAAGTGTTGCGAGCCACATTGCTTATGTCATGCTTTTTGCAGAAAAAAGCAAAAAAGAGAAAAAAAATGAAGGAAAAATCATTTGAACAATGACGTTCACTGCAATGCGCCGCGATGATGTGCTTGGCACAATGTTGCACACGTCATATGGCTAACGGGCAATCATTTCGAATGGAAACCCACCAGCACCGGCTCCGGCCCAAACAATGCCATCGTTGGCAATCGGGAAAATGGGGCGGCACCGGATTGTCCTGGGATATTAATTATTGCGATTATTTAAAGGAATGAAGAAAAGAAACGTTGCTTCTCGATGCGGATGAGACCTCAGCATTGTGTGCGTCGGTCGGTGCATCTCCACACCGCACGCCGCATCGAAAGAAAGTTTTGTGAGAGAATTCCGTGTGCGCTTTGTGCGCGAGCCGATGCAATCCATTATGTGCGCATGTCATTTCTCAGATGAATGCAAAACTGTTCGAAAGGAATCTGAGCATGTGATTGGCAAATGTTCGCACAGTCAGCCCCACGTTAATGACTCATGAATGAACGTTCCCAAGACGGGAATCGATCAAGAGCCAAGACCAAAAACGAGGTGAAAAGCAAAACAGACGAAAAAAAAACCCAGCAAGAAACGAAAAACCGTTGGCCATTTGAACGATTCGAAAGAAAAGCGTCGGACTTTCTTCTTGTCGACGATGCACCGCACTGCATCGCATTGGCGAACGAATCAAGCGTTTCGCAAAAGTGAAATATCGCTTTCGTGTTGCATTGCAATCGGTTACGGCTGTCATCGGCTGCATCGGCTCAACTGGGCTAGAGCCGGTGCGATCGGTCCGAAGGGAAATCATTAAACCACTGTCGGCATGTGAGCCTTTTACAGTTGTTATGACTGGCAATTACAACATCAATCGATCGGCTCGAATTCGGTTTGGATCGGTTCGATCTACGCGGCTCGGTTCACCGCATTGCCTGTGACTAATTCATCGACTTTTGAATGCATTAAAATAAATACGGCATTCAATTTTTGCATAAACAATTTGCCTTTGATTCGATTTGTTCGTGCCGCGGCGGTGGCAAAGTCAACGGCAACGCTACGGTGCCATGCCAATTGTTCGAGGCGCAAAGCGCGAATCAAAAATCACCCGACGCAATCAAAGCAGACATCCGTTGATTTCGGTTGCATGGGCTTGGGTCAGAGCCGTTCGATGATTGCGATCGGGGAAATTGACAGATAAACATTCAGTTTGTTTTGTTTATTCGACAAATAAACGATACTTTCATTGAATTATGTTTTGTTTATAATTTTTTTTTTCTTTTTCGAAAATGCCGCCGCACACGCACACACCGATATCATTGGGTGCAACGAACTGGCGGCGATCGCCATCGTTCAACGGTCAATGCAATTTCACTGAACACGATTCGATTTTGAGTTGAACTCTGGCCGCAGGTTCAGTGCGGAGCATACGTTCGAAATGGATCTCCTCTCGCCAATGTGCCCCGCCCCGGCAGATTGATCGGATGAAATGTACGGA
>JANSTV010075294.1:0-10263 GCA_027564135.1 Lestremia cinerea | reverse complement strand
TGGGACGAACTGCTGGCGGACCAGAACAGCGAACCGTACGGCCATTTGAGCTACGAAGCCGTTCGAGCGGTAAGTCTGCGCCTGCTCTCAAGTGGAACGCGTTCGATTTTCACTTTGTGCCGTTTTCCAGATCGACTCGGCCATGTCCATGACGCCTTTCTCGGATGAATTCATGGACGCGAACGTCAATAAGATCTATCAAGGCGATCCCGCCCAAGGTTCAGCCGGCGTATTCGTGAATCTGACGCTCCAGTTGGAGGAGAACGGGGAAACGTTGCGACCGAACATCAAGGCGGACATTCAGAAGCATCTGCTGGGAGTCATTCATCGGCGTAACAACAACATCGGCAATTCCGTGTTGAATGTGGAATCACCGGCCGGGTCCATTTCAAATTTGCAAGGTGAGTGCCGTGGTGGAGTCAACGCGAGTGGGTGTGGAGAACTTGATCGTTTCTTTCCCCGTAGATTTGGACGAATGCACATCCCCGGAATTGAATGACTGTCATGTGGATGCGATATGCACCAATGTGTGGGGCAGCTTCCACTGTCAATGCCTGCAAGGTCTGCGAGATCCGTGGTCAGATCAACAGCAACGTGCTGGTCGAGAATGCCACACCTGCTCGGACACGTACTGCAACAATCGCGGCACCTGCAGCTACGACATCACTGGCACGCAGCACGTGTGTCAATGCCTAGGCAGTTACTATGGTTCGCAATGCGAGGTGGATGGTGAAGTGTTGGCGGTGGCTGTTGGCGCATCCGTAATCGCCGTCATCATCATTGTGCTAACGCTGATTTGTCTGGTGATGTGGAGCCGAAGATGGCATCGAGAGCAGAAGCAGGCGATGGGCAGTCCAGTGTTCGGATATATGGCGGCAGCCAGTGGACTCGGTGGCCAAATGAAATCAGCGCAGCCACCGTACCAGGTCACGCTCGAGGAACGCATGCGATGGGCTCAAATCGCTGATGTGATGTCCCAATCGAATCATTACGCTGTGAGTAACCCTCGAGACGGTCAATAGGGGAAAATTCTCTGAAAACTCCAACTAATTGTTTCAGGCTGAACCAGTGGGTACGTCAAGACCATCATCGGCCATGTACGGATATCCGAATCTCCAGATGATGGCCAACATGGGCACAATGGGTGAGTTTCCAAGCGCCGTTCAATCTTCGACGTCAAACTACAATCGCATTGATTTCAGGCACAATGTCAATGGCTGGAACGATGCCACTGCATCATCCAGCAACTGGAACACTCCCACCAATTCCACTTCCAAGATACGGGTAAGTTTCTTCCCAACACAGCCAGTGAAACATCTGCTCACTAATTCTCTCATTTCTCAGATTGAACTTGCATCCGAGATCGAACGGAATGCGAACGCTAGAGAATTCCAGTTCAAGTGAGGAAGAGGATCGAGCCGATCTACTCGGCAGAAACTTCCAGGTGCCGCGTCCAAAGAGTCGCAGCAATGGAAGCATAGCGGTGAGTTGCTCATCTCTCCGGGAAAGCCTTGAGCAATTCCTCATTTTGAAACCGTTTCAGAATCAATCGGGCATTTACTACGACGTCGATTACGAACCGTCCGGTGGTGAACTCTACGGAGGCACAACAACCACCACAACCAGTTGCGCGAACAACAGCAGCAGTAATAACAATTCATCAGGTCCAGGCATGCAGGGCATTCCAATGAGTACATACACAGCCGGACGAGTGCAGCAATCTTATTACATGAAATGAACCGGAGGAGGGTTTGGAATCGGGAGCCTCCAAAATCGATGATTTCTCTTCCAAATTTCGCTTGTTTCGATGCCAATTGCTTGTGATTCGTTTAGAAACTCTTTTTATTAAGTTTTTTTTTCGTCAAAATTTGATTTCGTCCCGTGTTCTTCGGTCTATGTCGAACGGCTTCGGATGAGCGAGGAACAATTTCGAAATTGAAAATACTCAAAATTTGATAGAAAAAATCCCAGAGCAATTCACACACACAATTGCATTTCATTGGCCTGAAATCAATGTAAATAGCACCGTAAATTATTTCCTCGACGCAAAACCTTCCAGAATCGGTTCGAGGAGCAAAATTCTAGCAAAAAAAATGGAAGGAAATATTTCATCGCAAATTTTTTGCGTCTCCTCGTTCATAAGCAATAATCGATCAGTTTTAAGAAATTTTTTCTGTTTTATCGTTAGAAATGTAAAATTTAATTCATTATATCGACTGATGGTTAACGCTTTGGTGCATTCGACCGGAGATGATGTGTCGATCGCGGGTACTCGGCTTGGAGGATTTCGTTTGATTTCAGTTGGACGAACGCTTTAATTTTCGAAAATTATTGTATTAATTATTAATTAAAATTCAAATTATTTGATTAATTAATTAATTTTGAGATGATTTTCGGAAATTCATCACGATAAACGTCTTCCAGCGATGAAGTCACACAGCGAATGCACCAAATTAGGTTTATTATTATCTCTCCGCTTACATTATTCTTAATGATAATTTAATTAAAATTAAGTAAAATTTTAAGCAATTGTAAATTATTTTGAATAAAATTAAATTTATTAAATGAATGTTTGAAATGACAAAATTTTGAAAAATTCGCTCGTATGGAGCCATATGGAAGACAGGCTGGAATTCACTGGAAAATGGAACGAACGATTATCAACTTCACGACGATTGACATTCGGGTGCTGGTCGGACGATTGTCGTTTGCAGAATATTTATATTTGGATTCAAGACGTTTGTTTGAACATCAAATGGAGTAACGTTCTGGAAAATCTGCCTGAGATTTGTTCGTTTGAATCGACGCGAGAAGATGTCTGCATACCTCTGAGCCGTGAAGTTTGAAATTGTGTTGAGATTCGCTTGAACATCGTTTGTTTACAATAGTTGCCATAATTCGATTGTTAGAGCCCAAAACGCCAGAAGATTTTCGTTAATGGGACTGGTTGGGCTCGAACACGGATTTGATGGGAAAAACGAGTTTTGAAAATAGACTGACGGTCAGATTTGTTGAAGAGGAGAACTCCTCAAATGGGTACATGTGGAAGTGAGATGTTTGACGTCTGAAGGAAGATGATTGGCGTATTTGAACTTCAAAAAGCCGTCGAATAAAAGCATAGAAACCTTGATGCGCCTTGCCCTCAGCTTCACCTTGACTCACTGATACGCTGTTTGCCCCACTTGCCCCCCTGAAATCTTTCGAAGGAAAATGACCTAAAAAGAAAACAATGTCTTTTCCGCCATTCATCAACCGCCATAAAAACATCGTTCACCCAGAAAAACATCGCCAACTGACAGCTCACACCGACACATAACCTCACAGTTTGGGCGCCACAGACGACTACGTTAGATTGAAATCGACGCAAATACAAACTTTTTTCAACTTCGTTTGCTCTCACCCGATACGAAGAGCAAAAAAAAAACGAATAATTTTTGGTGGGCTGTCAAATTCGTTGGCATCCATTGGGAAAATCCGGTGCAGTGAGCGCGAACCGCAATCAATTTGCCAGAAGAACTCCCGCAAAAATAAAATTTTGCATACAAATTGCCCACGAACATCATATATGACGTTGCATTTTGAATTGAAATCGGTTGCGAATTGAAATCGATCAAAACAAACAAACAAATCAAATATCATCTCGGGAACGAAATCAGTGCCGCGCAAAACGTCTTGCAAGCAAAAAAGTGCCAACAATTTAGCTGATGTTTGGGGTTTTTCGATGAAAAATGAATGAAAACCAATTGGGAAAGCATAAAATCGAAAATTCAGAACATGAAATTGATGTAGACAGGTTGGTTGACCCGGGCGAGGCGGTTTCTTCATCGCCGCATGCAGGTTATGGTGCAATCGATGACGCTCATTCCAACATTTCTTTCCCTTTTGCAGCGACAAACGGCAACGTATCGAATTGGCTAACGTGAATACATTTGATTCGGAAAGCAAAAGCAGTAAATCGGATTGTGGCCTCTTGGAGGAGATGGGACTGGGCATATTGTCATCGTCGGATGAATCGTCATCGAATCAATCGTCGGCTGTCGGAAGACTCGATGAGTTGTCCAATCAATCGTCAGAGGCGCAGAAACCACCAGACTTCGATAGCCGCAGCAGTTTGCCGAGCGTAGAAGATGCCTTGCTGGATCCGTCGTCATTGTTCTGCGAATCGGTGCTTGAAGATTCAAACGACACCAGCCAATCAGAGAATGCGACCGCTATGAGTAACATTCTCGACTATACGCCAGCCAATTTGGTGCCATTCGCATCGCTCAGCAGTGCCAGTGGGAATGCATTTACCGTGGAGACGAGCCGCCATCCTTCAGAGAGTGTGTCGCGCAGTGGTTCTGCGAAAAAGGCTTCTGGCGGCGCCTCAGCACAGAAGCACAAAGGTCGCAGTCCATTGGCTGCGGTGTCCTGCAATGCCAACAAGAGCAATCGCATTCCGTCCGGCGATGAAACCGATCTTAAGAAACCCCTTCAGAATCTGATGGGTCACGAGAACTTCTTCATGTATCAACCACATGATCCGAGAAGCTACAATGGCGAAGGTAAGTGCCAGGTCTCCGAGTTTCATACCGATCCAGGCTCATGCCCCACATTATTCCGCAGACAACTTCGAAAGGCTGTCAGACGAGATGATCTTATCGATTTTCAAATGGCTACCGAAGAAGACGCTGATTCGATGCAGTCTGGTGTGTCAGCGTTTCAATCGAGTGGCTCAAGACGAAACGCTTTGGACTCGATTGGATTTGTCCGGAAAAGTAATCCAGCCGGGAGCTTTGGGACGTATCCTTCAACGTGGCGTCGTCATACTCCGTTTGGCTCAGTGCAAGGTAAGCGCACCATCAACTCAACTCCTATTCCATCGATGGAATCTTATCGAAACCCCTTTTCCAGATTCTGGAACCGATTTTCCATGAAAACGAGGTGCCATCCGATTTCCAAACCAAACTGCAATTCCTCGATCTGAGCATGTCCGTCATTTCGCCGGCGGCTTTGACTGAATTGTTCATGCGTTGCAAGCAGTTGAAGAAAACGAGCTTGGAACACGTTCCAGTCGACGATGCTGTATGCAAGCAACTGGCCCACAACAAACACATGGAGGCGTTGAATATGACCATGTGCACGGGCATCACACGTTATAGCGTTCGCAAAATATTGACGTCCATGAAATCGTAAGTATTTCACCACCTCCCCGACTGATCAACGTCCATATGACACTCGCTCCTCGTAGGCTCTCCACTCTCAACATCTCCTGGACATCACTTGACGCCGAAACCGTTATGGAATTCGCAAATAACGTCAACGAGAACCTGCTGCGTCTCAACATAGCCGGATGCCGAAAGACCATGAACGACATGGCCTTGGCCAAGATCGTTCGTCGATGTCCGGGATTGCGTGAACTCGACCTGTCCGACTGCACTCTGCTGACCTCAGAAGCGATGGAAATCGTTTGTAATTTGAAGTATTTGGAGTATCTGTCACTGTCACGCTGCTACAACATCAACGGCTCCGCCTATTTGTAATACATTCAGAATCAAGCGGGGAATTGAGTGCTGATGGGTCTCGTTTCATTTCAGGGACATCAAAAAGCTTCCATCGATTGCTTTTCTGGACATTTTCGGAGTTTTGTCCGAACAAGCGTTGAACGTGCTGAAGAACAGTTTCCCGGACATTGGCATCAACAAATTCATCCATTCAGCCGTTGCCCGACCAACCGTTGGCAGTCGCCGCACATCCATTTGGGGTCTTCGAACTCGCGATTGATTTCCGATCATCACCGATTCCACTCTGAACATTCGTGCTGTCGATCGTTTAAATCTTAAGTTGATTCATGTTCAGATCATGCCATTGATCATTCATTCATCGAAATTCCTATCTTGTAATTGTACATTTGAAAAGCGTCCCGAAATATATATTTCCAATTTGGCAAATGAGAAATTTTGCCAACAAAGACATTTTGCCTTCCTGTGAATTTTGAATCGACAGACGATCGCATGGTGCGAAGTACTTGACGCAAGGCCATCCAAACAAAACAAAAAAAACATTTTAATTCATTCACTAGCGAGAGAGCTGCGAACAGCATCTCCATGCGTCGCACGAACGCCTCAACCCTCAAAGACAAATCGAACGAATCAATCAACGGTAAATTTGTTTGACAAACAAAACGATTCACTTGAAATGATGCGGAATTCGGCATGTGTCTCGTACGCGTCAGTCAGACAATTTGAGACAATCGACGTTGTTCGTTGATACAGTCTTGCATGACATGCGATTACAGTCATTGTGATTGCTGTGTCGCCGTTTTATCGTTGACGAGGAGATGGGCTCTGTTTGTTCGACCGCCCCCTCCGCCCATCAGTTAACGGCAAACATCCAACCGAAATCAATTCGAGAATGGCACAAAGTTTTGACGGTTTTCGTATGGCTCGCCTGTTTCATCCAGAACGAGAGAGAGAGGCACAACGACCGTGTTGACAGATGTTGCAAAGTTTGTCGAGTAATCTGATTCAGAAATTCGAGCCATTGTTCCTCGTGCGGAATTGTTTTCGATTGTTTGCCGATCGTTCATTTGGTTCCCAGGCATGGTTTCAGGGAGAAGACCGGGGGAAGGGGCCATAGAGCTTGTTAGGAGGACGTTACGACCTCAATTCGACCTCAAAAGGTGGGTCGACTCAGTGCAAACATCACCAATCGTACATATCCAAGAATGCTGGAAAATCGCTGCTTTTCTCAATGGCATCCTCGTCGTCGGTCGCCCATCGTAGCATAAATTCTCATTTAACACAAATCCACCATAGTTGGTTGAATGTGCATGTCCTTCCCACAGCCCAACCCTTGCGTTGCTCTCATTCTCCGCAAATGCGAAACATTCAAACAAACAAAACCATATGAGAGATCAGGCAGATCGAGCGAATTCATTCACATAACCCATCGACCGACCAACCGACCGACCGACCGACCGACCGAGCCACACACTCCACTCTAAGCTACAACGGTCGATGGGAGAGATATCGAAGATGATAACGAAGAACGGTACCACCACGAGCTCAACGACAAACGGAATGCTGTTCGGAAAACCGCCTTTTTCCGTGTTCGCTTAACAATTTTCCATCCAAAATCGATAATTTTCAAATACAAAACGAAACGAAATTGCAGGCGTCCTGCATCAAAGCGAAACGCATACACACATCACATACGTGACGGGGTTGGTGCGGTGTATGCGGTGCTTTGGATGTGTATGGGGGAGATTGCTTGCGTTTGAGTGTGTGTGTGTGTTGGTGTGTGTTGGTGTGTGTTGGTGTGTGTTCGTGTGTGTTGGTGTGTGTGTTGATGTGCTTGCGTTAGCAGTGTGGAAAGCAGAAAAGTCGGGAAAAGGGATAGACACACATACACACGACGATGACGACGACAACCATCCAATGCAATGACGATGATTTAGGTGGTGCTGCGCATGCGGTTTTCCTTCACCACTAACCCAACCGAGCAAAACAACCAACCGACCGATCAAATAAATTCTCAACATACGAAAAACCCAAACATTGTGCTTTTCGGTCGTCATCGCATCACCACGTTAAATAATGGCAAGTTGGCAAACGGAATCAATCTAAAATAGTGAATGCTTGCGTTCGTTGGCTGGTCGGCACCAAAACATAACCGAACCGAACAAAACAAAACTGAATAGATATAATCAACGCACATCATTGTCATTGTTGTTGTCTTCGTTGGTCGTTTGGTCGTCGTCATAATGGCTGATCGTCGTCGCGTGTTGATATGATGCGTTTGTTAGTTGAGTTGTCGTCGAGTGAATGGAAAGACAGGCAGTGATAAGAGCAAATTCGCTGGCAAATGTGATTTATATCGAAAGCAAGACAGTTCACCACAAACGCAGCCAAAGAAATTCTCATTCATTTGCGTTGATCGACCAGCCGCAGCAGCAGCAGCAGCAGCAGCAGCAGCAGCATCAACAAAAACAACAATAATAACAGAAAGAAAGAAAGAAAACCGAATTTCAACGACCAAAAGACATTCTTCAGTGGCGATCGGAGGAGGAACGAAGTGTGACCGGGAATTAATGAATGAGTTCAATCAGTGGATTGTGTGAGTGGTGCGTGTGTGCGAGTGTGTGTGTTGAATGTTGATTTGTCGTTGAGTCTCAAACGAAATTCGGTAATTCGCATCGTTTACGAATGGTTCGGTGAATCCAGTGCAATTTGTGTGAGCCCGAATTTTTGAGTGAATTCCGCGATTTTGGCCCATTTTTTTTTCTCGTTGTTGTTGTCGTTTTTCCTTCGTTTGGCTCAAGTTTTGTGTTTGTTTGAGAATTGTGTCGTGTCCCCAAAGGGATGAGCTCGATCGCTGTTTATGTGTGCTGTGTGCGAGAAATGGACCAGTGACCCGCAAGACGGTAACGCACCACCGAAAGGAAAATTCATCATCGACCAAATTACGACATTCGCCAACGCCTGAGTGAGTGAATTCGCATCGGTGAAAATGCAAATTTTTGCCCCGTTCCGATTTTTTTTTCTCTGGTATTTTTCTTTCCTTTTTTCCTTCGTTCCTTTTAGCATTGTCAGTCATCCATCTGTAGGCGGCATGAGTGGAACTATTGTTGTTTCGCAATGGTGTTGTCCCCCTTCCTCCCGGGAGAGAGTGTGTGTGTGGCGATGACAAGAAAATCACGTCGCAAATTGTCAACATTTTTTCCTTTTTTGGGTCATGGGTCATGACGTCATCCGCACATTTGGCATGGCACCGAATTGCAATTCAACTGATGATGGCGATGGCATGACGCGTGATTCCAGCGAATATCCGTTCTGTTCATCACTTAATGGGCATTTGCCAACTAAGCGATTGTGCCAATTGTGATAAGACTTGGTCAAGATTTGGATCGTTGCGTGTCGTTGAGGAATCGCGACAGTCGAAAGTCATCGAGGCGATTTGATTTCATGTCAACTGGGTGGGAGGAGGGGGTTTGATATGCGGGCGAACGAGAGTGCATTGAATGCGCGCGAGACATCAATTTCATTCCGGGGCATTCTCGTCTGAAATCGATGTTGGACTCAATGAACCATACGGTCACGTATGGCTGATGTCGCCCATCACACCGTGCGGGTGCACATCACGAACACCATCACCTCGATATCACCTTGATGGTTCGCACCACTTGGCCTTGTCTGCTGCTGTTGATGTTGCGTCGCAATTCACAACCGCAAACGATGATTGTTTGGTGTGACGTTGATTTTTCGTTCGAGATCGAGATTCGATTTCACGAAATGCACGAGAGAGAATCCAGCAACGGCTGAGCATGCTCGTGCCAGCTGAAATGCAACCCTGAAACGCATCTCGCTCTTTTGCCTGTTTGTGTCACTTCCAACTCACACACGCCCGCACATCACACGAATTTACAAACCGCATTCTGACCAATTTCTATCTACGCTTCGCCGAGCACACCGACATCGTTAACATTCATGTGTGTCAGTGGCGTATTGTCACTGGTATGAGATGATTATGACAATCATCATTTATTATTTACATATCACAATCGGCCAACAACAACAACAACAACAATGGCAATCAACATTTATTAGAGAATGTCGCTTTGATTATTGACGGCCCGGCTGGATGGCTGGCTGGCTGGGTTAGTGGTTGAGTGGCTGCTTGGACACTGACGCGAAACTGGCTGCGTATGATTGCGTCTGTGTGCGTGTTTGACAGACATGCATGCGATAATAATTCAGATATTTCTGTCGGGTTCATTTGCCGCGAGGGAATGGGGGGTGGGCAGGGTCGAACACCGAAAGGTCTGATGAGAACGCCGGATGGATGGTGGACTCACACACACACACACAACCACACATCGACATCCACACTCACAAGCCGTTCACTCATCAAAATGTCACACCGGGCTCACTCATTGGAAATTATCTTCAGGCGAAAAATTTCATTTCCGCCGACTGAAAAGTTCCGGTCTCCGTTTTGTCATTTTCTGTCATTTTATGCCCGAACGGCATGTCCGTCCGACCGAATGAAAGTTTTCGACGGAAAGGCTTTTTTGTCGGTGCCGAAATTGAAAAATTTTTCACTAAAAATAACTCGATTCGTTGAAATTCATCGAAGCTTAAAAAACGCGGTGGCTTTGTGTTGCCGGTGGCTGTGCAAGTGTGTGTGTGTGTGTGAGTGGGGTATTCAACGTTGGCTTCCACCTTCACGAATTCATCTCGACAATTTATTTTTTGTCGTTGATTAAATTACCGACATGGTCGA
>JANSTV010075283.1:0-10263 GCA_027564135.1 Lestremia cinerea | reverse complement strand
GCGGCTTGAAATTCATTAAGATATTTTTCGCTGAGAAAGCGATAAAAAACTAAGCGCCGTCAATGCGTTCATTCACATCACTTGAATTGGTCATGAAATTGAGTCACTGACTTTTGGCGAAATTTCCCAAAAAGGCGAAATCAAAAGTGGATATCCTCCACTCGTGACGGCATTTCCTTTGGAGATTTTTTCTTCGGAAGAAGTGAATTTGACCTGGATTTGGAGAGGCGATGCGGTCGACAGCTCTTTCTGATCATCGTCGATTTTTCTTTTTTCCGGAATTTCAAATGGACATAATTCGATTGAACTTTACGGCTGAAATGATGGCGACAATCGGAAGCGTTTTTTTTCGGAAGCAACAAAGGGCAATGACCAACAATCATAACTGTCCCCTGGTCGGAATGGGTCGTCGTCGTCATCGTTGTCGTCGTTCCAAACGGGATTGTGATACTTTTAACAATCACCATGATTGAGCAACTCATTTATTGTAATTGAATCAAATCCAATCGTGCCATCGTGTGGACGGTGCGCAGGGAAATGGAGGTCCGGACGAAAATGGAGATTAATTGAATGAAACTTTCGCATTGACAGAACAAACTGCAGCCTCATTCATCGCTCATCATTACATTGTCTTTGGGATCCAACAGATTTTCATTCGGCATGAAAATTAAGATAAATTCGAATGAAGCGAATTTGACTCGGTTTATCGATTGTATAACGTCAATGTCTATTTTTGTAGACGAAGAGACGAAGAGACGACGCTGACGAGCGGAGAATCACACAGAAATTGTTTTGACATTCCGAGAATGCATCACATCACATCACATCACGTCCAATGAAAAATGATGAATGCCAATGAACGTCATATTATTTGGCAAATTCTCGTTGATAACCCAACGGCAGCTATTTCGAGAGAAATTCGCTGTTGACTTGGTGATTGTCGGTGGGCCAGTGGTTGGTCTGTCGGCTGGTGAATCGCTTCGCCGTTTTCAGCGAATCGCTTTCGATGGGTGCTCAACGGGTCAAACTCACGAAACGATTTTTCTTTTTAATGAAAGGAAATGAAACTTGGCGTTGAAATTTCGTATGAAATCATGCATAATGGCCAAGCGACAGATCGGTCGGCCGAACGGTCAATCGGTTGCTTTGGTATTGTGTCTGTGTGAGTTAGGTGTGAATTAACCGCGTTGAACATTCTGTGTGTGTGTGTGAGTGCTTTCGAGCTAACGTTGCCACGTTATGACAACAATCTCTCTCTCGGCCGCATGATTTCTATTCGGTTGATTTGATCCAATCGAGACACACACCGTCAATCGCTTCAACGTCCATATCACGTCGCATGTAATGCAATCATCGCATCGCCACTCTGTGACTAACAAGTAGTTGCTTCGATCAGCACTTGTTCGTTGTCGTCGCCGTCGTCGTCGCCGTCGCCGCCATCGCCGTCGTCAATTCTGTTGCTGACGATGGTGATGGTGATGATGATGATGATCATCACGTTGTTTGCTTTAACCAAATCCACATTCAACCACCTCATTTCAATCCAGAGATTCTCATTTACTTTTCGTGTTTCTTTTCACGCTTTTTTGGGTTTCTCTCCAACGTTGATTGTGTTTGCTTGCCAGAGTGCTTGCATTGTCCACGTGTGTGCTTTGTGTGTAAATTCCACCTAAAAATAATTTTCTAAAAATAACATTCATTTCAATGATGATTGCGATCGCTGGCCACAACGGCTGGCATGACGTCCAACATAAATATTAAATGATAAGCGACCGCAATGAAAAGGTTTTGAGGACGATCACAATCGTCCACTCTAGTTTTTCCTTTTCTCTCAATTCACACTCGGCCACGAGCGCACAATCACGCGAAATCAGGCTTTTAAACTGAAAAATTGGTCAAGTCTAGACGCTTTTTGTGTTCTTGCCATTTTCGTGGCGTTTTTTTTTTTCATTCATGCAATTGCTCTCAAGGAGACTGGTTGGCATTCCATTTACGCGGAGCGCAATTGCAGCCGATTCGCTGCACTTTGTCGATCTGACTCGAGAAGGTCGACAAATGTTCCCCCTGGGAGGTTCTCGCATCTCTGGCAATCACTGGCCCCACTGGAACGAACCCATCACACTTTGATCGACGATTAAGCTCGATTTCAAGCGATCTCAATAGAATCATTAAACTGTTCTAATTCACATGACGATCTCACGATCGAATGCATCAATCGCAATTAAATGTTTATTTAATTCGTCGCCTATCCTTGAACAAAGCATTCCGATCAAATGCACCGCTTCAGCAACAATACAAAACAGATGGGACGCACGACGACAACGACAACGACAACGACTGCAACAACAACCAAGTAATTTGTTCGGCAACAACCGCTGCATTGAACAGCGCTCGAGCAAGAGGAGTGCATCACTTGTGAGACATGGCAGCACACTTGAAACGCATTATTAAGCGTGATTAATGCATATTCCATTACAAATTGTCGCTGGGTCGCTTTTGTAATGCCCTGTCGTGTCGTGACACTTGTGACGTATGCCCCATTCTGACCAATTCACTTTCGTGCACAAATCACTCCAGTCGAAGCGCTGATGCCATTGCTGGAATAGAAGTAAATGACACTTCCTGTTGCTCAGCAAATTGCTTCCAGTTTTCGGTGGTTTCGCTTTGTTCGACTTTCGTTGAGATCGTCAATTGCGAATGTCCCGCCGAAAGGCATTTTCAGTGGAATGAAAGGAAGTTCAGCTCACTGATTTTCCACTTTCCAGCCGATTGACGGCTCTATCTGCGTCGAATCCACGAAGAAAATCTCGCATAATCTCAACCCAACCAATTACCAATGGAATGTCAGCGGTTCAGCACGAGTTGTCGCGCGAAGAATATTATTCATATGCAAATATTCCACACAACAAAAATCCGCATTTGAATGAGCAGCCAAGCGAGTTGGGAATGAATTTCTTCCAGTAAATTGCATCGCATTTTCCTCAGACGACAATTGCCTTTGTTCGATCAGCCAAGCCAAGTAAAACACGACGCAAAATCGACGGGCGTTTGTTTATCGAAGCCAAAAGCCGGATGAAACGATTAGAGAGGCTTCAATCGATTGATTGAAAGCCAAAACACCGGTCGGTAACTAGCGTAAGACCCACATTGACGAATCGGTAATGTTGTGTTTTTCGCCGGAGAACCGCCGTCGTCATCGCGATGACCTTTCGTTTTCCATGAAATTCGCTCAAACAACCGAAACCGAGGAAGAATCAACATGAGAAACACACACCCGCAAAAATGAAGAAAACAAAAACAAAATACTGGCTAAAATTCATTGTAAATATTTTCCAAATGAATTATCCAAAAATCCAAACAGCAAACATCAAGCGAGCTGGCATGACTGTGTAGAAAACGTTTCGCTAGCTTCCACTTTGCCATCCGTTCCAGCGTCGAATGTGGCTCTTCTTGGTGTGGCCTACATTCGGTTTATTGTTTGATTGCGAAACGAGAAATTAGAATGGCGCATAAGCGCACCATGGAAAATCCGAAACAATAAATAGTTAAGTGCCTCTGGGTTATGGATTTGCCGAACGCGAAAATGCATTAAGCACACCAAACACACACACACACACACACACACACACACACAGACACACATTGACGACACACACGCGCCCAAACAAATTGCGAATCCACCATCAAATGCCATCAAAATGCCATCTGAGTGAAAACATGGTGCCGGTTGTGCCGATGTGCAGTCGATTGCATTCGAATTTTGCTCGCGAATGAAAGCATTTCAGCGAGACAATTAGACGACGATTGGCGACAGCTTCAAACACTATGCGGTCACAGTCACTTGGGCTTTGCGTATTTCTTGCGTGTTTATTTTCAACGACATTATTTTACTTTTGCCATTGAATTTCCTCTTTGCTGAGCACCGTACATTTTTCCCCTCTTCTTCTTCTTCTTCTTCTTCGGTCTCTCTCGCTGGTTCGAACGCTCGCTTGTTATTTGCCGGATTGCTTCTTGTTTTGTTGCTTGCCGTTTTTTTTCTTCGTTGCGGCGAGGAAATTGTTAAATTATAAATGGTTGCCGCTTTTATTTTATTATTTATTTGCTGTTGCGTTACTTTGCTTCAATAAAACAATTTCGTGGCTCGGGCATTTGTAATTGTTGTTGAGGCACCGAACGTTTGCATCCGTGTGTGCACAACCGTGGAATGAGCATAGCGTACGTTAAACACACAAAATGCCTCCACTTACGAAACTTTCATAATTCAGTGTCGTTTGATGGTCTTTCGATTCGTTCGAAGGTGGGCTCGAGGCATTTTATTTTCGTTTTTCGTTTTCGGAAATCGAAAATTTCACATCGATTTCGCTGCTTATTCGATATCCGAATCAGTGGGCCAGAAATCGATGAAAATTCGCTAAACTTCGTCCGGATGCCAGTCACAAGGAACAGCACAGTCGATTCGTCACAATGGTTCGCTTTCGTTACCATTCGAAACGACGCCTCTGCTGTTCACCTCACTGCGAATCGTTTCGCTTCTTGGCGACATGCACTAACAAGTCGGCGGTTTTCTGGAAAGAGAAAAAAATAAATTGAATAAAAAAAGAATGAAGCAGCTGTTGTTTCACCAGGCATGCGAGAATGCAAATTGTAAGGGCAGCGATGCATGGAGTACACTCTGAAAATGAGACGAAAAAAACGTGAAAAAAGCTGCTGAGAATGATGACATCATCCACAGTACAATGAACAGTCATGGCAGTGAACCGTTCGGTATGGCTTTAACGAAGCATAAGTGCCCAAACGATGACCCACTCACATTCGGGTGGTTGAACATCAACCTCCACCTTTCACTACGACTCGTCCGCCAATTGCCCATCGATTCGACAACCAGCTGAATAAATCATGCTGACGGTCACCTTGCTATCAGGAAAACCACAGCAATCCGATCGAACCGCTCTCCTGACAAATGTCGCATTTGACATAATCTAATCGCACCGGCAAATCACTGTTGCGTCGAACATTCCCGACGACAACCGATGGCTGCACAGAAAATTAATGCCATCCAACGAAATAACACATTGAGCATTTTAGCACCTTCGCAAAATCAACAATACTCGACTAATTTCTGGTGATGGCCATCGGCACGCATCCCATTAGGAATGGCTTCGATGTGGCGGCTATGATGAAATCACGGATTCATAACGAGCCGAATATCACATGCGATGCAAAATTGATGACCAATTTTTGGTTTGTCAATGATTGAAGAGTTGTGTTTTCGAAAATAGGAGAGAGGGAGAAAGAGAGAGAGGAGCGGAATTGTCACGCCATGTTGGAGTGTGCGATGAATTGCGGATCGACTGAGTGAAATTTGAAGTCGACGCTTGGTGGATTCCATTGGGGACGAATTTAAATACGAAATGGCTTTTCTGTTGCTTTTCCATTAAATGGAAAATTCGAATCGTTTTGCGTCACAGTGCTGCTTCTTCCACCCGGCGAGGGTGTGTTATACGATAGCATTTGATTAAAGCATACAAATTGTTGGTTTAATTCGATGGAACTGGGCGGATTAAGAATCATCCATTGACAGATATCGATCGGCTTTGTGAAGCAAATTGCCTTTGTCTTTCAATTTTGAGGCTGAACAAAGCTCAATGAAGTGATAGCACTCGGTCAAAAGGTTTCATTCCAGACATGTCGATGTGGATTTCGTCAAAACCGTTTTTTTTTGTGCCGCGTCTCAATTCTCACATTTGTTTAACTTTTTTTTCGTTTTGTTTTATTTTTAGACGCGGATTAACTCCACCGCATCGAGTGAAATCGATATCAATGGCAACATTCACACCCGACGAAATAGAATTCATCAAAGCTCATGGAAACGATGAATGCGCTAAAACCTGGCTGGGACTGTACGATCCGAAACGAGTGCACACACAGGACCACAGAGAATTCATGATAGATAAATACGAGCGAAAAAGGTCAGCACGGATTGTGTATTCAATAATTGATGAGCTTGTTGATTGAAACGATTCTACCGATCTGGTCAATTGTCAATAACAGTCACGCAGACTCGCTCACCGGAATTGATTGATTCCGAATAATACTAATGATTTCCATAAAATTCCATCCAGGTATTACTTGGAGCCGGCGAGTCCATTGAAATCGATAACAAACACAACACAACTACCGCCGTCGGCAACACAAACATCGCAACAAACATCAGCAACGGCAACGGCAAACAAAACCAATGGCAATTCAAGCAGTTTATGGGGTGGCGTTGGCATTCCACCACCGAGCACCTTACGTCTGAATGGCATCACCAAGCCGAAATTCGATCAACAATTCACACCAGACGATTCGAATCTATTCAATCAGAGCAACGGCATCAAACTACCAAATGGCAATAGCAACAATAGTCACGGTTTATTGAACGGTTTTAATCGGTCGACGAACCAAATCAACAACAACAACAACAACAACAACAACAATCGAAACCAAAATGTGATCACCAAAAATAGTCTTAATTTAGATAACAATAACAAATTCACTCCCGACGCTGATTTTGTGGCCGATTTTGGTTCAGCATTCAATGGTGCGGTGACCGCACCGGCAACAATACCCAATGGAAACGCTCCAACTAATGGCTTGCCCAATGGCAAAGTGACAAACGGCACAAATGGTACGAATGGTCATGAAAATGGAAACAATTCGACCAATGCTAATGAGAATTTCGCCGATTTCGATCACAATCCCATTTACAATGCAGCAGGTAATTGAGGAGAATTCATTCATATTATTTTGAGGTTGGGTCTCGGGGGGAGGTGAAGGGGGAGGGGAGGATTCCTTCATCACGACAATCTTCACGAAAACCTTCTAAAGAGTCGATAAACCGAAAGCGGATCGTTCCGAAATGACATAAAAGGTGTGACCGAATCACCCACAGACTATGACTCAACGCAATGCTTTCGGCTTGAAATGAACATTGCCAGAGGTCAATGATCATATCAATTACATCAATTACTGTCATCAATTGATCGATCGCTCAGATCATCTCAATGTTGCAACGATTTTCAAGGTTCTCTGTTGAGCAAATGAACCGAACTTTGTTCTTCGTCGGAATCGCCCGATATCGCCGCTGAAACAGCGAAAAATTTCGTTCTAATTTGAATACAATGGAATTAATGTAATCGAAACACGAGTTATTGTCGCGAACACGACATCACCTCAATCATACGGAAAATTATTCGACGAGGAAAATCATTTGGTCGGGTTAAACAAAGCAGTTTTGCGTGCAATCACACACGCATTCATTAACTCACACAGAGTCACGCACACACACACACATACACATAAACACGCACACACTCGGGATACGGCACAGACGTCGCAGCCGAAATGAATAATTTTTGATATCTTGTCGATCGATAATGTTTCATGTGATGCAAATTAAAGCTATTACTTTTCTTCTTTGTGAATTCTGTGGTAGCCGTCGAAAATAGTAATTATTTTCACAACAACAACAACATCCACAACAACAACAACAACAACAATGGCTTCAATTCTAATGCGAATGGCACAAATCAATGGAATATTTGGCAACAATACCAATGGCCATTTGTTCAGCCCGAACAGAATCGATGGAGTAAGTCCGTTCGTTGCTTCGTACTTTCGTTGATTGTGTGATTTTTCGATTTGAATCATTTGCTAGCCGACAGCAATTAGATGCATAAAATGCATTGATTTTAATTTGTGTGATTTTTTTCCGTTCGTTTTACTCGCTTTTTTGCTCATTAATTCCATTTCGTTTTGATTTGCATATTCATTTTCACCATTTGATTTGGCAGTTGATGTTGTTTCTTGTGTTCCGCTGATCTCGAGCTTGGTGGGTGGCCATCGATTTCGGTGTCGCCCGAAGCTATTTTTGGCGTCCATTCGATAAATAAATAATAAAATTCTCGATAAATATCCACCAGGTCTTCCAATGTCGTTGAGTTCGACAAGCAACTCGCTGAAATCCAGTGGAACGTTCAACTCAAATTCGTCGATCAACTCGGCACCGTCAGCAGATCGCTATGCCGCCCTGAAGGATTTGGACGAGCAACTCAGAGAACTGAAGGAGAAGGAGAATTTCAACAATGCTCAACCGTCAGCCACATCAGCAGTGCCAACGGCCAATCCATTCAAAGTGTCAATGCAACAACCCACTCATCCGCTCAGCACTCAAGTGGGCAATCCATTTCAATCTCAAGCGTCTCCCGCAACCCAGAACGGCTGGCTGACCGATTCGCTACCATTCAACGGGAACAACGGCTCAATGTACGGCTTTCCTAATGGCGTTGCTGGCAACCAATTTGCGATGAACGCCTTCAACGGGCAATCCATGAAACAGCCCGTTTTCAATGGCACCAATGGCTTACACAACGGCTTCGCGCAGAAAAACCCCTTTGCGGTGAGTTGACAGCGGTGTTCCGGGGCGACCGGCATTTCAATAATCGATCGGCTTCTCCATTTTCCAGGCCACAACATTAAACACAAACAATCCGTTTTTATGAATGTGAATGCTGGGAATGGCGCCAATGTGAAGCACACGGTGGATGAGTGCCTCCACCAAACTATTCCTAGACTTGATTTTGCTCTCAAAATTCTAATTTTCGAAGAAGAAACTTTCTGTTTTCCCCTTTTTGTTAAATTATTTTTTTCGTAATGTTTTTTTTCTGTTCTGTCGATGTCTTCGTACGTGTGTCAGTCGGGAGGAGAAGCTGTTTTCAACTCGAATGATTTTTATTCTTTTAATTTGATGATTTTTTGGTTTATTTTTTTTTCTTCCTTTCGCTGATTTCTTTCATTTGAATTTTGCGAAAAATATTTCCTCGTAAATTTCGATGGTTTTCATCGCTGGGTTTTCGCGGATGATTTTCTTTTCTTTTTTACTGAAATGGAAGAGCCTAAGAAGAGTTAAGAAGTGCGAGAAACGGGCATATTATGAACAAGAAGAGTACTATTTCTAAGCTAAACGTTATTCTATACATGCTTGGTGGCCTTAGTAGCGGGGACGAGTAAAACAACAAAATGAAAACGATAGAAAAATTCTAAACGAAAAGCAGCATTCGATTTGCAAGTGAGGCAAACACATTCAAAGTGAAACATAGTCATGAATGGGATTCGCGAAGAATTGGAAATGCGAATTGTAAAATAGAAATCAATATGAAGGAATGTTCAATAGAAATACTCAGATGCAAATTGCCGATGGAACGCGATTTTCTTGTTTTTTTTTTCTTTTTTGATTTTGCAAAGCGCGCCGTGGGCGTGCGGCGAGATGAATCGTAAATCATTAGCATTATGATGTTAATGTCTGACGTTCTTTTATAAATGCAAATTCATATTTATTTATATTTTTTTTTTTACAAAGTAAACATTTCGATGCAAATTTGAGCGAAAAACACAAACAACGCGGACAATGAAATATTGAGAAAAATGCTAAAAATGTATTCCTCGGTCAAGGGTTGATCGGTCGCTGCGGCATCTCAATTTGCTTTTAAATTCGAAAATAATTTTCGCAATGCTCTTGAAGCCAATGAATCGAGGCAGCGACGATGATGCCGAAACGAATTTGGATATACTTTTTCAGCATTTCTGCACAAAAAATTTACAGTATTTTGGAATCAAAACAATGCATTCAAATCGAACAAAACTCGACGTCGAAAACGATTACGCCCCAAAATCCAATGACAAAAACAAAAAACGATTTCGCTTTGCAAAAATTTCGCTGTGCTCCAAAAGTTGTGTTTCGAACACAAAATGACCAAATCAAGACGAAGAAGAAAAAGAAGAAGAAGAAATTTGTCGCTTTCGTGTCGATGAATTTATGACGAAATCTCGTTTATTCACGAACTGTATGCAATGCTGGTTGTGAATTACTAAAAACGATAGCCTTACATTTTGTATTCAACTATTTGCTGCGCTTCATTTTCGTTTTGCGACAGTTACATTTTTCACATCTCAATCGTTTATGAATTTTTTATCAAATTGTTTTTGTTTTGTTTATTGTTTATTGTTTTTGAATGGAATCATACGCAACGCTATATGAATTGACCGCTGTGAGATTGGACTGGAATTCAGGTGCAGTGTCTGCTTCTTAGAATAATCAAATGAGAGATTTTGTCGTTTTTGTGGCGCCTTCGCAATGCCAGCGACGTAGTGCGATTTCATTCAGCCTAACTGAACGGCTTGATAACGGTTTGAGTACATTCGTCCATTGAAATAGGAATCTTG
>JANSTV010075272.1:0-10265 GCA_027564135.1 Lestremia cinerea | reverse complement strand
ATGGACCCGTTCGGACATTTGCGGGTGGCTGCGAATTATGAATTTTGTCGAAGACCCAAAAACTACGACGAACCTCGTACGCAGTCATCTCAAGCAAATGGACGGCGAAACACAACAGCAAATTAAGTGAAATTGCGTTGCAAGAACTCTGCCAAGGAGCGTTCCATTGGTGATCGTTTCAGCACATCAACTCCTTCAAGTCGCTCAAGTGAGTGCAAATTCATTCAAATTCCAACCATAAATATTGAATTAGGTGAACGAGGTTAAAACTGCAACACACCGACACACTCTCACACACACACACTCACGTGCAATAGCATTACTACGCATTGAGGGGGCGAGGAGGAAGGACACGGGAGGTATTCCGCATTCGCATTGCAATCTCGGAATCTCTGTCTCTGAACGATGGAATTGAGTGGAAAAACGGCCACCAACTGGTGACGAGGTCTGTGCCTTGATTATTTCATTCGTCTGCAACGGCATTAGAAAATGCACATCGAACGACAACCGAAGAATACATTGTAGACACAATAAATAATGTACGGATTTATTTGCTTGCGCTTCTCGTCTTGGTGCTTGTGTGCGGATGTCTGTGCGTCTCTGTGTCTGTGCCGGAGCTGATGAACGTTATTTATACTTTTGACTTTGAATACGCAGTAATTTGAGCAAATAGAGAATTCTGCAATGAGTCGAAACTTGGCAAAACTTTATCTATTTCGCAGCCATCACAGTTTGATGACGAAACTAACGGGACATTTGAAAATTTTCGGTTGTCTCGAATTGTGTGTGCCGGGTGGCTGGGTGTCTTGTTTGCATCTGCATGTTCTCGCGTGTGAATGATTCAAGAGCGCAAGAACCGTTTGGAAGTAATGTTTGACTGATGCAACGAGATGGAATCCCATGCGAAATGTATGATTTGATGTTTAACGTAAGTGCAAGTTTTGTAATTAATTGCGTTTCGGGCGCAATGAAATGGAGATGTTTCTGCTCCAAGTGAATTGTCGTGTCTTTGGTCGCCGGTGATTGCTTGAAGTTCAAATCGATGCTGAAGTTGTCATTCAACATTCATGAAAACATTTTCTTGGTGATCTTCTCGACTTCTTCAATCAACACAAACACACACATACACATATACACACATATACACACATACACACACAGACGAAATAACGGAAATCGTTTTCGATTTGACATCAATTTTGAATCGATTTTCAAATAATCCGAAATTGAAAGAGCTTTTACTCATTGATTTTTCCTTCGTTTTTTATTCAAATTCGCTGAAAACTACCGAAAATGGATGATGCTGTCTGGTTATCATGATGACGATGATGATGATGCTGATGATGATGATGAAATAAATCTGCAACACTTGCATATACAACGGGCATCCTGGATCATCCATTGAATTGTGGGAATAGAAATTTTTTCAGTTTTTGATTTTTAACAATTCCCATTCCCCTCCGAACGACCACGATTTTGTACCAGTGACAGTGCGCGAGTTATTTTAATTTACATTTTTCGAAAAAGAACCAAACAACAACAGCAGCAGCAACCCAAACCGAGAAAAATTGATCAAAAAAGAAGAAAAAAAAAGAGTTTGCATAAATTGAATTTGATTTTTGTTTGTCGTCTGTCGCATATATCACCGGTGTCGTCGTTGTCATTTCGATTTGCGTTTTGCATAAAATCGAGTTTGTTTTTCATTTTGAGCTTTCGTTGTTTGAATTTTGCCATTTTTTTTCGGAACATTCGATGATGGGATTTGCAAAAGGATTATTGTGAAAAACAATCATATCTCTAACAGGTGAGTTAGTTTTGATTTATTTTCGTATTCGTAAATGGAATTTCGTTTCTTGGAAACAGCCAATCAAACAGTCAGACGGTGACTGAAATTGAATTGTCCAGAAATAACAGAATCAATAACGCCCGACTGAGTAACAATCCCCACCCTCCATCCATTCGGTCGATGATCGGTCACTGTCTCTAAACAATGGGGATATTGTCATAATAATAATTTCCAACAATTACACCAATTTGTGGAATTCATGAATGATACAAATGATGCAATTCATCTCTATAATGAATCGATATCACTCCGAGCCTGGATGCCAATTGTGCAATAATTATTATCGCCGAGTGTTGATACGCTGTGGAAAGAGGACTGCAGGGTCCATTATGAGGAGCTTGAATAAATTCGGACACATTCAAATGAATTCGGACAAATTTGAGTTTGATATTCTTGTTACGATTTCGCATTTGTCCGAATTCACTTGTCCGAATTAATTGCTCGAAATTGCCCTGAAGATGACGTTTGATGTAAAATTCAAAATTTGATTCGGCAAAACACTCGATTTATCATTCTCTCAAAGAACTCGCTGTCTCACAATATCAGCGTTGTCTCCAACGGAATCGTCCAGCGGCTGTTTTTGTGATTGATGAATTCGCTTGTGGAATTTTCAAAAAAACAAAAACGGAGGAATAAATTTCCTAAAATCGAATGTGAGACCGCACTGAACTCTCGATCGATCATTTGAATCGTCCATTTATCAGTGGAAACATTAGCAACCAATTTCCACGGGCCTTGATTCCCTCAAACAGAAACTGTGTCAAACGCATACCAATCGATGTGGACAGGCGTCAGACCCTTGCTCGAGCACAGCATTTCCGATAGTCCGCACCAATGCACATATCATATTTTGCGTGTGTATATCATTAGCAAAGGCATTATAACGTTCAGTTTCCCATTGGCAAAACACGTGGTGCTCGGCTCGCAATTGAATGGAATACAAATCCGTAACGGTATCGTGCTTAGCCATCCAATATATTCACGTTTGTCTATCCATTCAATAGAATGGCGAATTAATTTTGCATAAGTTATTGCGAATGTGCGTTGCGTGTCTGCGTTTTATGTGTGTGCGAGTGTGTTAGCGTGCTAGTGTGCTAGTGTGCGACTGAGGGAATGTGTCAAGCAACGGCAGAAAACGTTTTAATAAAACGCCATTCAAAAATTATTCATCATTTCGGAGGCATTCCATTTCCCGAAGTAATGTACAGTCCTCGATGCGTGGATGTGCCGTTGACTGAACTACCTTCGCTGAGCTGCTACACATCGCACCTAATCACACACATGTCAACACATACCCGCACACACACACACACACACACGCTAGGTTTGTCGCCATTATACTTCCAAAAACACTTTGCCAGCATATGCGACAGCAAACGTGTGACCGAGACCCAATTAGTGCTGTATTAATGCCGTGGCGCGATCGATATTTCGCATTAAATTTTAAAATTCGCACACATCGCATAACTCTGTTTGTGACAATTTCTCGCTCGACGCAAAATTAAGAGCTGAAATGCATTTAGCCTGAAAATGTGCTGTTATGTTTTCCGGTTGCCGTTCATAACTACCCAACAATAACTAACGCAACAACAAGATGATTGAGCTAGCAGCTCCGTTTGTCGATAATAAGCCATTGTTATCTCGTCAATATTAAAATGTTGGAAATTACGAGTCAGCGCCATTGCTGGCATTTATTGGCCAACAGCAATTGTGGATTGCATTTAAAATTCGATTAAAGTGCATGCTTGCGGTGGTGCGGAGACGTTGCCGCTACGCGCCCCGATCGGGTGAAGGCAACCATCGGAAAAATCCATTCACTTCGATCCAGCCCCTTCGCCGTGGCTTGTTAATTCGGCTGCCTGTGGCAACCAAGATGGGGTCACATCGAAGCGGACGATCCAATTACACAATCTCACATTGAAAATTCACATGATTTATTAAAATTTTATAGCTTACTTTGTAAATTATGGTCGATATTATGGCGGTTAGTTTACCTTCAATGTTTCCCATTCGATTCAACTTAGACGGTTGATTATTTTGTTGTACTTTCTTTAATTGAGTTTTAATGACTGGCAATAAACATTTTTCTAACCTTTTGTTGTTCAAGAATGACCATTTCGTTGATTGTTTCGAATGAATCAGCCACACACACACACACATACGCATCCACAGGCTCACGCCCCGGTGATCGGTCAAATATTGTGTTACTTGTTAACCACTGGCGAACAGGGCTTCTGATGCCGTCATGCGGTTTTTCGACACAATCGAATGACCAACGCGTTTCCCCCGCCCCCTCCGCCTCCGCTCCCCCATCGTGATTCCAAATCCTAATCCATGGGCATTTCATCAAATTTCCACCATTTCTGCCATTCACATTCACCTCGACGCCTGCCGCAAAGCAAGTGAAATTTATCACGAATTTCAAACAATTATATTTTTCCGGTTCAACTATGATTATCAGATAATTTCAACAATAAAATTCATATTTAATTAAATCAATGCCGATGGCATGGCATTCACGGAATTATTTCCATTACGAATTTTGGTCATTCACCATTTTTGCGGCCGAAATGAATGTTGGTGAATCGGCCACCCCCGAACTTGAGCAGCGATAATTTCTGGCATTCAAAATTTCACATGGCAAACATTCCGGTGGAACCGCATTCGCTTTTGCGGTCGTCGCACAAACCAAATGACAACACATGTGTGTGCTCGAGTGTGTGAGTGTGTGGGCTTGTGTGCACGAAACAAAAGGACAATTTTCATCTAAATTAATTTGGGATTAAAAACAGGTCATCTGTCACTGGATTTCTGGGCGTTTTTTGTCGTCGGTTTGCTTCTTGTTCGGTCTGGCTGTTGTGACGGTGTGATGCTTGGCTTAATTAGAACAAAAGCTTCATTTTATCTGCGTTACTTCGCAAGCCATATGCACGCGCGAGCATGGTCTCATTGCGCTCATAAATTCTCTGTCATTTCGAGTGGAAATGAAACGTATGCTTTTCGCCAGGCCAACCTCCTCCGGTGATAATTCAAACAGAATGTCGCCAGAAAGCAACCAAGATGACGTGAATTCTCATTTGGATGTTGAAAAAGTCATTTTGATTTCTGTTAATGTTGATGGCGACCGTGACTGAATGAATGTGTCTGGGCAGCGTCACATCAAAACGGGATCGTATCAAAAGGCTCAACTCAAATTGACGGACAAAAAAGTGGAAAAAAGAGAATGGAATGACACGAAAAAAGCGCCCGAAAGCACAGTACAGAACGTCCCCAAATGATTTGTCAAACGAATTTTCGAAAGAGAAACCATTCAATTTGATAGTTTCGAGTCGGAAGCGCGGAAACATATGCCAAAGTGATGTCGATGGGAAATGAATGCCGGATTGGTGTACAATCGCACCGCCGATGCTCGTTTATTTATTCAACAATACTAATTGATATTGATTGTATTCACTTCAGTCACGATTCAAATCAATATATGTATATTTATATTGATTTATGCATATATATGTATCCTCTCTGGCAAAGTGAACACATCAAGTTTCGGGTGACTCAATCCACATTGCCAAGCGTCGGCCGATGTTTCACCCTTTTCTCTCGCTTGGCTCATCATTTCGATTGGGTCAATTACGTTTCGCTCCCATGGTCATGGGCATTGTATCGCATTCAACGTGCTCGGTCATAGTCTGCGTCTGCCGGATAAAAACGACAAACATTCTAATTGCATTAAATTTTTAAGAGAACCCCATCACCCCCCTCCCCTTCGGGCGAACACTTAACGATGAAATGCGTCTCTGTCGAATTGATAATATTTTATTCTGGGATCAGTTCATTGATAATTCATGGATGTCGGGGTATCCATAAAACGAAATCGAATACCAACAACGCATATTGACGATGATGAGAGACAGATACCGATTCGAAAAAGGTGTACCATCCGTTGGCCTCAAGCCGACGGTCAACCACTGTCCGAGCAAGCATAAATGGCCACGTGCCCAGATGGCCGTCGACGACACTTGAACGCCATTGACGATGATACGCAATGACCAGTTTCCAATTGAAACAATAGTCAATCCTTTGGAAACAATAGACCACCTCGTTCGAAATGCTGAATTGCCCACGAATGCGTTTCATGTCGGAAATGTGGAATACGCGATGCGACACCAAAACTACGGTCTGTGACGAGTGTGCGTTAAGTATGTGCCATCATTTCATGTTGGCAGGGCTGACGGCGGGAGCCCGGCAAAGGAGATTTGAATAATTCCGGCGAACCGTTGATGAGCTCTCGCATGGAAGCCAGCCCTGACCCTTTGTCACAAGACCAATGGCAACAAGCATTGTTCCAGGCAGCTATCATTACAACTCACCTAATCACACTAACCGCAGGGCGAAGAGTTGTTGCTCGGTTTGGTTGTTGCTGTTGTCGTCGTCGTCATTGAAAAGCATTGAGAATCCACTTGACTGTCTGCCATCGCAAATATTCCGTTCGGAAGTGTTGGCGGAATGTGTGCCGCACAATGCCATAGGATATGCCCTCTTTCGACTGGCTGTCTGTGTGTCTGTTTGTGCGCTTTCTATGACGGTGTATGCGATGCGATGACGATGACGATGATGTTGTATACTTCACTTGGTTTCGCCATAAAAAATTCAACATTTGACCCAAATTTTCGCATGTCTTGCAATTTACTTGGCATTCTTACATTTCTCGTTCCATGTTGTTTCTTTTCCTTTCGTTCTGGCTTTTTCGTTGTTTTCCGCTCCTTGTTATTCGTCTATTCGCTCGCGTTGTTCGTGTTTAGCCTCTTTTGCCTCTTTTGCCTCGTCCTCAAACGTGATTTATTTCGATTCGAGATTGAACATTAATGGCCTCGTAGATAGACGTTTTGAAAGCGCAACGTTAGAAAAATATGATATCGAAATTCCATTTAATAACGTTTACTTCGTCGAAAATCGAATTTAATTGAATTATCAATTTTTTATGAATTGAATTCGTTTCGCCGGTTTCGAGATATTTTCCGTGTTTTCTCGATATTTTTGGCCATTGTTTCATCGAAGTGGGTAAGCTGAAACCATATCGAAGATTCATGCAACACGACGTGGACTCGTGTCTTCTAGGCATATCAACCGGCATGTCACAGTCACAGTCTTGATATTTCGGTGATTTTCTCGTTCTCTTTTGGATTTTTATGTCGCCAAGTGAATGTAGAGAAAAAGAAGAAGAGTATGCCGGTGCGTGTGTGTGTGTGCATGAGTGTGTGCTTGTGTAATGGTGTAAGTGTAATGGTGTGTGTGTGTACGCCGATGGGATTGTTAAAAGCGTGACCGTTGTGTGGGTTGTTGTTTGAATAAATCAGTATTCGTGTCATGTCGATCGATGTGGTTTGGATAATTTTGTTTTGATATTCCATTTGATATAAAATAAGGAATAATAACATCCTATCACATTACAATAAATACGCGTGAAGCATCATCTTGGTCGGAGAAGTCGCCTGGGTTGCCATAGTGAAAATGTGTCTTGGGATGATGTGACGTTGGTTCGTGGTGGAAACCGGGTCTCTGGAGCATTGTTTGGGAGGATCACTTGTCAATGGCGATGACAACAGCACTGACGGGCGGGGTGTGTTGATTCGATAATCCGAGAATGTTCGTTTTGCCGACGCCATTCTCTGATTTAAGCCGCATTCGCCGTTAAGAACATAATCAGACCTGTTATCATCGACCATTTGATAATTAACCGAAAAGCAACAGTCGAAAAACCGGCAACCACCCACTCCCACCCGAACCCAGTCAAGGCACCGCATGCTATCCGTTTAGTGACATTTTAAAACCGATGCCAACTCCGGCACGATAAGTGCTTAACGGGATTTGTGTCGAACGACAACGGAAGTAATACAGAAAGTCGGATTTGTTCGATGGCTGGCATTACCAACGGTTCGGTTGTTCGAATGAAATCATCGTCGTCTGTTTTGAAGCATTCACAGTCTCGCGCTTTATTTTGATTACTGTCATTTCTGTGCGAGGAATATTTTCCACAACATTTCCAACAGATTAGATTTTACCCGAAAAATGTTATGCATTCGTCGTGGCTGCTTGTTTTGCCCTTTTTCTGGCGCTGGGATGATTTTGATGCGACATTTTTCCGGATGCCGATGCCAACAATCATCAAGTTCATTTCGTTCGCTTTGTGCTGAGAAGAATGGCGATATTCCGTCTTGTGTTGGCTGCTTAAAAGTGGCTCAACATGTTTTCAACGCGTCAGAAGTTGCGAAAGACTTCGCAACGTCGAAAGTGCCCAATCGTTGTGCGATGTGGCGGGTGACTCGTGGGATGTGCAAGGTCATTCTCGTGTCTCGCAATTTCAGTTCAATGGGTGAATTGATCGAATTAAAATGGGCGATCTCGAATGAAAAGTTAATGGTGGGTGATTCAGCGGAAATGGCTTTGAGATCTCTGCATCGATTTGCGTTGCGCGACCTCTGCAAGTCAATCATTCGACGGGAATCCTTTCGAATTTAATAGACTTTCACGCCAATCACATTTGTTATACACAGTTGACATGCCCTTTGATTGTTGAATAAAACATTTGTTTTCGTCGTCGTCGCAACTCGACAAGTTAAATTGCATTCACTTCGACGAGCTGCCACTTTGATTGTTTCAATGTTGTATCTCTGGTTGTTATGACCTTTCTGCGAAGATCACACCAACGCACTTTCCATTATCCTCTTGACGCAGATAAAATGAATAATATCCGGTCGAACATGAATGAAATTTTCATATCGATGCGAATGCGGTAACCGCTGAGATTTCATCCATTGTTATTTGTTCCGACAAGCACAATGCGAGACACATTGGCGCACCGACAACGAATTCGAACAGAAAAGAGGAGAATAATAAAAAGAAGACAAGAAAAATCAACAATTTAATTGTAAAAATGAAAGCATTAAAAAAGCATTAAAGTATTCATGCAACGACTGCGAAATGCGAGGGAGGAAAACGAGTGAGGAATATTCGCTCCATCCTGCTGTGTTCGGGCCGGATCTCGATTCCCAGTCTCGGTTCGAGGGCCTTTTATGCGGAGTCCTAATTCGGACAATTTCGAACAGTTTTGAACGAATTCGGACAAGTTGGAACAAATTCGGAAGGGCATGAATGATTTTGGGGTGAAAGCGATCGAGACTTTTCTCGCTTCATTTGCCCGAACTTGTCCGAATTTGCCCGAATTTGTTCGAATCTGTCCGAACTTGATCGAAATTTGTCCGAATTTGTCCGAATTCGTCCGAATATGTCCAGAATGCTCTGAATTTTACCAAAATTTGCTCAAATTTATTCGAATAATTCAAAGAATTCCTTAAAATAGGCCCCGCACACACATGCTTCGATCCCTCCTCTGTTTTCATTTCGACTATTATGTAACGCATGCATATGAATGTTTCATTCACCAAGAATAATGTGATGGGAATTGTTGCTGGGCTTTTTATTTCTGGTGGATTTAGCCGTTTTTTCATGTGACTCATTCGTTCATTCCAATCATTTGTTTCTTCGCCGTCGTTCGACTTCCGTCAATTCGTGTGTATTCTATTTGAATGAGACTGAATGAAGGGTTACGGGTTACCGAGACTCTGTGCGTCGCATTACAAAAGGGAATCAGAAACACGTAAAACGCCATCAAAAAACTGAACCTGCATAATGTTTAAGCCATTATTCGGCAGGAATACTTGGTGCGCTTTTTGCGTCTCAAAGAATTCAGATAGGGGTTTTGCCTGTCTCCCATCGCCCCCATCCTCAAACCGATCCATTTGATAAATCATTGCCTCGTTTGGCATCACATCACATCGTTGAGCTTTTCCACTCGCTTCGGGTACCATTGTGCCGTGCCCTACGCCTATCTGCATGAATCTTACGTGCTCAAATTCATTGAAACACATCGGTTGATGTTTGCGATAAAATCGCATCTTGAACGTATTTATTCCATTCCTGGATGTGGCTGATGAAAAATGGAGCTTTTCCAAAATTAACTTGAACATTTTTTGACGAAAACAATTCGCTTCGTTTTTTTTACTACTTTTTCGCCTGATTTTCATCGCAGATCGGGGCTTTCCACCCTTCAGCCCGGTTTCATGCCGTTAATCTCGACAAAGTGCCATGGCGTTAATTCCGCATCTATCCAGCCCCCGCTCCCCGCTGCAATCGCGTCTTCAATCTTCTTCAACGACCCGCTCCATTGTCATCCACCTTGTCCCATTTGTCAACTCAACTCAACATGGAATTATGATTTATTTATTTATTTAAAAAACGTCTACTCGGAAAACTATCCTCGTAATCACGTTTGTAAACATAACGGAATGGCATAAGAGGAAACCTGTTAACGATCTTTCCAACAATTCAAATCCCAGAACATTCGAGAAGTTACCTCTTTAAG
>JANSTV010075271.1:0-22178 GCA_027564135.1 Lestremia cinerea | reverse complement strand
TTTGAAATACCTGCGAATGAAACGTTTCCATGTTTTGAATGACGATGGTGTCCAGCACCAAGACGCAATCGTCCAGCTAACCCCGAATAGACACAACAATCGCAATTGGTAAATGGCAACGCTGGGGCGATTTTGCAGTTTGCATGACGTCACCACATCCGAATAGGCCGACGCGATCTTGCATCTGAAAAAGGAGGACGCATGAAATTTGATCGATTTATCTCGGACGATCAACATTGTCCGGGCTGCGACTTACACAATCAATTTATGCAAACCCTCCGCCCAAATGTGCGAATTGCGAAATTCATAAAACTGCAGAACAAACGATCCGCCAATCAGCACAAGCAAAATTACAGCCCGTGTGGTCATGTGGAAGATCACTGAATCGATTTTCTTTGCGGCCTCACTGCTTTCTCGAACGGCATTCTTGATGCGAGCCAACTGAAGAAGCCCACGACAAATGAAGAAGGCACTGATGAGCAGCAACAGCCCGACCGGCCCGAGAACAAAACCAGCACGAATCGCGTGATTGCGGTAACCTACGAAACATATCCCGAATATGCTGTTCCCGTCCACTTCACTCAAGGCCATGATCGTTATCGTCAACACCAGTGGCAGAGACCAGGCGATCAAATGAAAATACGATGTTTTCTTCTCAATCCGATCTCGATCGCTTCCTGAAAACAATCATTTTCCTGAACAACTCTTCAAGCCGGTCAATATCAGCCACTTACCGCGATCGGTGGTCTGCAAATACCAAGCGTAGGCGAATATCGCAATCCACACAGTGGCCGCCATCAAGAAATAGTATATGAAGATGAACGATGTTATGCAAGACAGATTCTCGCCAGCGCTCGGCTCAGAATGGCGCAGTGTTCCATCCTTTCGGCAAATGACATTTTCACGATTGTCCGGCCAGAATTGCATCGACCATCCCACCCAGTTGATCAGGAAGCACATGTTGATGGAAAATAGAACCGATGCCGGATATTTGGAACGTTTCGCATCGTGAATGGAGTACGTGAAGATGACAAAAAGGTTGCAGAGAGCACAGGAGGATACACCCCAGGCGACCAGCCGATTTATGTCTGCGTGCTCCTCGTCGGTGTACAAGGGATCCTTGCATTGGACGCCACAACCGTCAATATCTGCAATAGCTCAACCGGTTACCCCTCCGGCATTTCGTTCGATCCGCTCAACATACCTTTGTAGTAGCTCGCCGTAAACTCGGCCGGAACCAGTGGCGCCATGCATTTGCCCATCGCATTGAATTTCATCTCTCTGACGTCGTTATTGCATTTCGATGGGAAAAACGATTCATCGCACTTGAGGAACTTCGGGAAGAAGGTCGTGTTGTATAGAATACGACACGGCGCGGCGGTGATACGACACATTTCCAGCGATGGCAAATAAACCATGTCTCGATTGTTGATTCGCTCGCACTTCGGAACGAACACGGCACAGAGAAAAGGCTGGAAAATGCGAGAAGGTGAAAGCCCAGAGACGTGAAACTCCTTCACGATCGAGACTTACTTGGATGACGGCCCAGCATTTCGGTATGTTCCGCAAAGCTTCATAATTGTAAAGTTTCTCGCGGCTTTCGTTTTGCGAGAATGAATCAGTCAAGTCCAGACTGGTTAACGAGTAGGGCAGCTTCGATCCGAAGCATGTGTTGTTTTTCAGTTTCTCACATTTCGACGGGCGAACGCAGTGAATGAAGCGCGGATCACGTTCGTCGAACCACGGCTTGTAGTCTTGGTCTTTCTTGCTGTTGATTCGGAAGTCGCGCGTTCCGGGAATCGGCACCAAATACGACTGGTCGTCGTCAATGATATCGATTGCGTTCCGGGCGTCGAGCGGCTTAAAGTCATTCGCCAAGCTGGTTGCCTGGCTGATGTTGACGCACAAAAGCGAAATAATGGCGAAAACTCTAAAACGAAGGCTGAAAGCGACAAACCAAATGAAAACAAAAAATTTAACGAAATGGACGACGCAAAACAGAAATAAGCAAAAACTTACGGAGGCATTTTTATGAGAATTTAATAGCAAATCATAAATAATGATGGAAGTCGAATGAAGTCATAGCGTAAGAGAAGCGTTTCACTTGAATTTAGCTCTCGTCCCGTTCGCGACTAAGCATCTTGGCTCGAAATTCACATAACATTGGTCAATTCAATGCACAAAGCGAAAGAATGCAACTTAGCATCCCATTACTCTGGACCACCCATGAACACGATATTCTGACGTTTGTCAATTTTGTTGTTGTTTTCCATTCGTGATCGAACCCTACCGAGGAACGAGCATGATCGCAACTGAATTGAAATAGGTTTCGTTGAATCTCTGGGCGATTGCAGCTGACTAGTCGCAATAATTTTTACGAAGTCCCTTTCAGTTAAATCGAGAATTCATTCGGAAAAGTGAATTTGAATTCTAACGAGAACGATGAAGGCAACTTCACGCCGGTCAACGATCGCCCAAGTGACATTTTTCAATACAATTCCCGCCAGAGATTTGTTATTCAGTGCAGTGAAATGAGTGAACTACCTCCGTAAATAAAATTGCCTTCCGCTTGCCTGACCGGCCAACGGTCACTCACCAAACAGACCTGCATTTGAATTCTAATTCACTTTATTCAATATTAACATGACCTTATTTGAACTGAAACGGTTTAAAACAGAATCAAGACAAATTAGTAATATTCTAATGAAATTCTAATAGAAATTTTGAATTAAAAATTCGGAAATCCGTGGGAGAGTCAATTGGAAGTCAATCTGAATTTTTCCAGTTGGTTGATGAAATCCGTGAAATATCTCGTCGAAACGAAATTAGCGATGATCTCTCGCTCCAGTCGGATGTATTCTTTGATATAATCTGCAACGTTGATCGTATGAAGCGATATTTCCTCTGGTTCTGTTGGAGTGTTTGTACTCGTCTGGAGATCGACACATTGCTCTTCGATGTGCGTAACGAGCGTCTCGTGGTCTGATCTTTCACAAATTGTGCCCCCATAACTGTAGAATGTGAGGGAAAGATCTGCTGATTGGACCTGCTTACATTGCTCATGCACCTCCTGGCGACCATTCGAACCATTTCGAGCCTCGACGACAATGTTTGATGGCTCAGCCATATTCACCACTTTGACTGTTCCATGTTGCCCACCAAAACCACCGGGTGTTCCTCGTATACCACCCGGCGGTGGCGCGGACTCGAAGCTGTAAAAATAGTAACGGAAATGTTTCAAATTGCTTTGAGTAGCGAAGGCCTGAGCTTACCTCAGATCGAGGAATACTGTTGTTTTGAATATACCAACGTCTTCGTAAAAGTTGAAATTTGCTTTAGGATAGCCTCTTTCTCGGAATTCGTTTCTTGCAGAGTTTTGAAAACCAGTCGAGCTTCCTTCTTTAGCGCTGCGCAGCCTGGCCGAGGACCAATAACCCATCAGCGAAGCAGATGTTTCATAATAGCACCAGTCGGAAAGCTTGCCTCGGCCGATTTCCACCATATCGGCCAAGCTGCTTGTGGCCGTTTCGTCCCCGTAACGATTGGGCGTGCCAGTTGTTCCATCACCTCCATTGACAGACACGTGCAAGCTACGACCATTGACAAAATGAGTGCCCACGCCGAAGAAGTGGCCGCCGTGGCCACCCGATTGTCCCGCCCAGTCACTGGTGTGCCCGCTCAGGTTGATTTGCCTCTCGCCAACGATGATCCATTTCGGTGCAACCACAATGAAATTCGCCGGCTTCTTATAATCTGCATCAACAACGACCGCCAGCATAGCGAATATAGCGATTTCTTGTGCATTTGGGCAGTTGCTGAATTCGATGCTGCTAAATCGGACGACAACGCCTCGGATGAGGAGGGTTTTGTTTGCGCAAACTTGCTCCAATTCCGTGGATGACACCTCGTGAAGGAACGCTTCCAGTCTGACGAGATCGACAACGCCCGAGGTCGAGTCTCGCATTTCAACGAAATCAGTCTGCTTTGCGATGAATTGGCCCAAATCGACTTCGTCCACGTCATTGTCTTTCAAAAGCGATTCGATTGTATCGTTTGAGAAACGCACCCAAGCTTTGTAGTCATTGAAAAAGCCTCGCAAGTCGCGTTCGAAAGGCGTCTTCCATTCGATCGTGGATTCGTTGAAGTCTCGAAAGACCTTGAGATGATCTATGTGCAAGACGCCTTTTTCGATCGCTGCTAACTTGGGGATTGCCTCCTCAAAATCGAAGCGGCCAACATATTTTCGAACGTTTTCGAAAAGGGCCATTGGAGTTTCTGAAGCAACGATTTCATTCAAATTCAACGTTTCCATCTGCAATTGGCTTCTCAAAGCCTCCAGTTTGAACGGCGTCCTTGGGACCATCGATTGGAGGAAATGCAGCAGACCATCGCCAATTCGTGCGTACGAGTCTGTTATTTCACTGTCGATCGCCATCATGAGATCGTTGACGCAGAGGATGCCATTTGAAGAGACGGCGTTGTTGAGAGTGCCATTGAATACGCTCACATATTTTGTGTTTCGATCGATCACTTCCAACAACCGATCTCGAGTGGCCATTAGCTCTGGTATGTCAACCACAGCGCCTTCCGACTTCGGGGTACGCATCAGCGCAATTTTCTCGCAAGTCGTATTACAGTTTGTCAAGAAAGTGGTCAGCAGCTTCACAGCATTGGCAGCGTATGGCGTTGTGGACTGACTCAGTCTGGTTCTTTCGTTGGATAAATATCGAGAGACTTTCCTCAAAATCATTTCATCGGCGACTCCATCGGCGATCTTATTCACCACCAATGATATGCTTGCTTGATAATGATCGACATTTTTCAGCAGTTTGATCAGATCGCCCAGAGCGTCGGGGAATTCATTTCGCGAAGCACCTTTTTTCACCGAATTGAAGTTGACAACGAACGCGATCTTCACATTTGCCCCGCTGGAAACTCGCGTGATGAAATACGAATTGGCGATTTCAACACTGGCATTGCGCGTGTCTTTGAATCCCGGGCAGTCGTAGAGCGTCAAATTACCGTCGCCGCCGATGAACAATTCCGGGACGAATGTTTTCGACACTGAGTTGTCGTTGCCGATTTTACCCAGGGTATCGTTGAAATAGTAGTCGCCCTCTTGATCGACAGACGTTAAGCGATGCGGGTCGGTCAAAAAAATGGACAGCGTAGTTTTGCCCGTTCCAGTCAGTCCGACCAGATAGATCGCGTTTCTCTGGCCGTTTATTCGCAGACTGTCCTGCTCGATTTGCTGGTCGCCCAATTTGAAGTAGCGCAATGTCTCTGCCGGATTCATTTCGCACGTATTTTGACGCGGCACCACCGCAGCGTGAAGCAGTCCAATCCCAGAGAATACCACAAATATCGAAATCATTGCTGAAACTGCCGTCAAATCACGATTGCACTCGAAAATGATTTAACTTTGACTCGGAGAGGTGATTCGTTGCGTCCGAATCGGTCAAATTCACTTGTTGTTCTGTGCTGCGATGCAATTCCAATGGACTGGCTATTTTTATCGCTGAGTCATTGAACGGATGATTATTGAGTTTCGAAACATTGTCACAAGTCTCTCTGGCGGATATTTGACCATCCGACAAAGTCGTATTGGATAATTTGATTCCAAAATTCATATCGATCTGACATCATCCAATCCAAATTCTTCTAATCGGACGTCGGACCATCCGACATCAGACGCCTAATCGGTCCGATATCCGACAGAGATCTGGTGAAATTTTTCATGCAATTCTTATCGTCTAAAGAAATTGAAATTGAGCTGACATTTTTCGAATGGTCGGTGGGTTATCGGCCAGCGGGGAAAGGTCGCGTTAGTGAACGTTGGATCGGCATTGCTCCTCGAGGCTGGAACTGCAATCGATTGCAACATTATCAATGTGGTTTTGTTTCGTCTTTTTTGCAGAGTTCACTTCAGTCTGAAGGAATTCAAAACCAAACAAAATGTTTGGGCTTTTGGTTCTGAATGAAAAAAAAAAACAAACCATTCTCGTCGTTGGGTTTTCAGTTCAGTTTCGACAGTAGGCTGTGACGTCCCTTTGTTCAAACCCTCGCTTTCATTTCTTCTTGAGCTTCTGACGAATACATCACTCGAAGAGAATATTGCGTTTGACCGAAAAATCAAAGCGGTTCCTCATAATCATCAAATCTGTAAGCGTCCTTCTATTTGGTCCTCCTAAACTGCTGATGGAAATCGTCAACTCCAACGTCACCAAAACGTTAGCTCTCATTCTGAATCAAAGGCAGGATATCTCGAGGGGAACAAATATGAAATACCAAAAATCCGAAGATTACGTCTCAGCGACTCAATGCTGGCGAGGATGCTTCTATACGACTTTCGTATTTTGAAAAAAATTCAATTTTGAGCAATTCTCTCACAAAAAATTAGATCTCAGAAATTCAAAGATCGCAAATTAACATTTATTCTCAAAGAAATTTAAACAGAACGAGTTGATTGCCAATTCATGGCAAATTGATCAATCAACTAATCGGCTAGATATGGAAACAATTCAGTCATTGCACTCTCCATCGCAATCTTTTCAAAGCTGTGCGTCAATGGGTTTCTTGCTCTCAACCTGCCAACAATGAAAAACATTGAATTGAAGCCGAAATCGACCAATCCAAGTCATAATCACGCTAGCGACTATTTCCTCCTTGGACGTGTCAACCAAGACATCTCTGTAGTCCGGCATTCTACAAAAGAATTTGAGGGATGATACGATTCTGTGCAAAAGGTCTTTGAAAGGCGACAATGACTTGTACCAAATGTAAGCGTATGCGTATTCAGTGTTTCTGCTCAATATCTCAAAGTGCAAAACCAGTTGTCGGTTACTTCTGTCATCCACACTATCGTTATCGATATCATCGTCTTCGTATCTGAGATGCAGTGAGAGAAAAGGAACTTGACGTTGGATAACGATGGCCGTTTGAATGAAAAAACCTTTGAAGGAACGCCCGTGTCAACTTTGCAAGAGAATCGGGTTCCTCGAGTCCAAAATTTCCATCAGGAACTAACAATTCACAAGTCGATATCAACAAATACTTCCAGTCGTCTGTAGACAACTGCCCAAGCACGTCTAGAAAGATACAGCTGCCCGTTGTTTGGGGATGCTTCTCGCACTCTGCTGTGATTCTGGAGAGCGAAATTGATTTGATACTGCGAGAAACGAGCGAACGTGCACTTATTCAGCGGTGCATTGCTGGAAACTTGAGAAAGAAACGCAGCATTTCCACTTGACTTACGAATTATTCAGCGACCACCAATTCACCTGTAAATTTGAAAAAAATCACAATTATTTTTTAGGAAAGTCGTTTTTATTGCTCCTGCCCGACTCACCGCACACAAGGAAAAGCTTGCGGAAAGCAGAGCAATGAAATTCATTCTCAAAAATTGAACTGAAGAAAAAAACAGCGAAAACGAAGCGGAATATCAACGAAATTTTGATGAAACTCCGAACTGGCAACGAGCGACCATTGACAACACAATTTATAGGCTTGAAGGGAACTTGGAACATGTGCACGGAAACTAAGATATTATTCTTCTTCGCGGACAAGCACATGTGCTTGCCAGATTGTTTGAGTTCTCGCTGCTCGGAGAATGTTTGCATTTCTTCACACGCGTCAACCGAGACCATCTTCCCGAACGGTTGTGAGTTTCTTCCGCCATATGACGAATGGAGCTCAAATTCAATACAAGATCAAAAATCGCGTCGGTGTTGACGATTACAGTTTGGAACTCGTCCAAAAGCGCTATGGTTTTCATAGCCTTAAGGATAGAATAACTCGGGCGGGCTCATTCCGTTCTTCAGTTTTGATGAAAATCGTGTGCTGTCAAAGCATTTGAATGTGGCCATGGAAACGTCAGTAGGCCACCCTGTCATTGAATAAAACAAGTATTTCCAGTCAAGTGCACACCAGTCGACATTTCAATGAATCTCTATCGCAAATGGGTGGCCAAAAAAATATCCCATCTTCTGGGCATCGACGACGAGGCCTCCATCGATGAGGTGTTGGATCGATATTCGCAGGAAGTTCGTCGTTTTTTCGAAGCTGAAATATCTGGCGACGATGCCGAACAAACGCTGTTCGTCTGGCGGACTTTCGAGCACAGGACAATTGAAGAATCGATAACCATCTTTGAGGAAGGTAATGGGATTGCAGTGACTCGAGTCAGTTCGTGTTTGATGAGTTCCATTCCGTCAAATAGTGCCTGCGGATCCAACACCACCTGCGCCACCACCCACGCCGAAGCCTTCACATGACCGTCTCGCAAAGAAAAGCAAACCAAAAAAAGGCAAAAAAGGAAAAAAGCCAATCGAGCCGCTCGTTGAAACGCCACGTGTCATCGAAGTGCAGGTTGGGACTTGGACCTTGAAATCGACCGCGAAATCGTAGTGAAATTTTATTTTCCACAGAAAGTCATTCAGCGCGAAGTACTTGTTCCAATCGTTCATCTGCATTTCGGACAAATTCGTTCGGCTGAGATTGAATCGCTTGCTGTCGTTGTGTATTTCGTTCGACATTCTCGACACCAAATCGAGCAGATCGAATCATTCAACGAGATGGACGAGCAAATTCTAATCGGTTCAATGCGCGGCAAGTTCGTCGAGTGTCTCCAACAGCAGATCGATCAAGTAAGTGTGACGTCATCCAATTCGTTTCGATTCTCTAAAGCATCCCGTAGGTGTTCCTGTCAGCGTTAAAGTCACTTCCGCAACTGAATAAGCTTGCGGCCGCGCTCGGTGGACAATCAGTTGCGACCAAGCCAGTGGTTGAGTCAAGTATTGAGCTGCCCATGGGATTCTGCATTGCTGCCTCGAATGGTGAACGCAAGCGAGTCGATATTGACCCAAATGACACCGCACGCGTGCAAAGCCTCAGTCCGACTCAAATTGAAGATGTGATCGCTGTCTGGATTCAGTTTGTTCAACGCTTCGTAGCCTCGATTCGGAATGCTGATGAGCTTCAGGACAAAGGGCATTCACTCAGCGAGTTCGAATTCTGGAGGGCGTACGAGCGAGACTGCCAAGGATTGATGGAACGATTCGAGATGCCAGTCGTCGATATCTTAGAGCGCCAAGACCCATCCATACGAACCAAGCTGATGGCCACAGTTACGACCTTGGAAACCGAGCACGCGGTGGCCACGATGAATGTTGACCACCTGACAAATGTCATCAAATTGATCCGAAGACTGGAAGTCTCTGATGACTACGATTTTATGATAGCTCGGCTGCCAGATTTGCTGGTTGAGCTGCGAAATTTGCGAACCGTCTCAGACTATTTCGGTCACGACACAAACATGGAGCGCCTCCTCCGCAAGATCTCCAACACATTCGTTTCTAAAGTCAAAGAAGCAGCGGCCTTGGCCCGGCTCTTCACGATGTCCTCAGCCAACGCCAGTCATCTAGCCGAACGCTGCGCTTCTTTCTTGCGATCATGGCAATCCGAGTATTTGCATATGCGAAAGCTCATTGAGACTTTAGCGGTGCGCCCCTTTTGGGAGTTCAACGTGACGAAGCTCTTTGGCTCAGTCGAATACGCCGCTCGCGTGTGTACTGATCTGTCCCAGGTTCTCGGGACGACGAGCCAGTTCCAAAAACTATTCGGACAGCGGTTAAAGGCAATGGTTTCGGATCCTGAGGAGGTTGACAACATGCTGAGCAAGGTGAGTGCGTGGGCGGACTGAAGAGCTCTCGCGATAAAAGATTGCATTTCAGATCGCCGCAATGGACGAGCTTGTGTCCGGTGCCCAGTACGATATCTTTGACACTTTCAATCTAGAGTACTGGGATGCTGCCTTGGAGGAATACCATGCGCGGCTCATTGTCGTCGAGGAAGAGTCCCGCCGATTTCTTGATCGTTGCGTTGGCTCATTGCGGAGCTCTGCTGCTGGATTGACGCTGATTGACGAGGTGCGGGAAATGCGTACTCGACCGACACTCGTTGCGCACATGGAACTCAAGTACGATAGCCTCCTGCGGATACTAATCAGTGAAATCGGTCGCATCGAACACGAATTTATGCAAAATCAACGCCGTCCGCCACTTGCCCGAGGACAGCTGCCGCTGGTGGGGGCAGTTGCCTGGCAACGAGCTTTATTTCAGTGCTTGCGCGGCAGCATTATGGAATTTCAGGCTCGCGAGCACCACGCTGGTCTGGCAGACAGCGTTTTGAAACGTACAGCTTTCACGCAGTATTTTGCTCTGGCTGCCTCTCTGGACGCCTTTGAGCGGAAATGTTTCGCTGACTTTCAAGCAAAAGCCACGCACGTCGTCAATCGCGAGTTGAGGCGTTGTCTGCTGAAGTTGGAGCGCACCAGCGCCATTTTGGGTTAGTGGCCGCTATTCGCTTTTTTCCGACTAACTCATCGTCTTTTCAGATTACATATCGACCAATGTCGACGATCATCGATCGAGCACCGCTCGGAGGTCTACCGCATCGGTAATTCATCACCTCATCATATTCACCACCTTCAAATTCAACTCATATTGTCGATTCCAGAGATCTTCCCAGACCAAGCGTCGATCGTCGATCGGTTTCGGCTTCAGCAGCAAAGGCCGCAACACAAACGTGCGTTTCCCGGCGATGGCCATCGCAATGAAGTGGCTTTTGAACCGACCTGGTGTCGATGATCCTGAAGTCGAAATGGCGAATCGGTTTTTGGTCGCAGCGAATGCAGCTGGGGGGTCGTTCGATTCGCAGCACTTCAACCAGGCGAATCGTGAGTGTCACGAAGTACCGCCGCACTTTTACTCGGCTGACGCGAACAACTTTCAGTTTTGGTGGAAGGCAATCGTCAGTTGAACATACCGACCTGGTCCGAACTGATTGGCGACGCCATTCTGGCCGAGCACAACCTGCGATTCGCTGTCAACTTTTCAGCCGGTAAGTATTTGCCGACCTTGAGACAACGGTCTTGAATTTCTCGAGATTTTTAGAGATTTTTGACGCGATCATCGAAGGGCAGGCTTTTGAGAGCAGTGGCTTTGAACTAAACCTCGTTATTCGCATGGCAATCATGCGCAAGGTGAGTCAATTCGATGCCGAGCGAAGCGATTGACTGCAGTCACTTCGCTGTTTGTTTCCGCAGGAGGTGCTGTTCCTCGACGTGGAAATGGTTTCCAAGATGATCGCCGACTACAATACCGTCGTGAATAGCCTGTCTGCGGCCGAGGTGACTCAATGTCTTCCGATGTCGTTGATCGAAATTTATATGATTTTCTAAAAATCCGGCAGCTTTTTCTGCTGAGACCGCATTTGTACAGCGTAGAATCGAAGATCCAGGCCGGTTTGGGCCGCATCACCTGGCAGTCGACTAACATCAGAGACTTCTGTCGCGGATGTCAAATGGTAAGTTCAATCTTTCGATCGCGAAGTAACTGCATTAACCGATACCCCTCGAAGGCCACCAAAACCGTGGACGTTTTACGTATCCACATTGCGGAGACCGCGTCGAACATCCGACGCCAGCTGTCAGAATTGGATGCCGTGCATGTGTTCGAGCGAGAGGTGGCCGCCGATGGGGGTCTCCTTCCCATGCCTGAGTACTTTCGATGCATCAATCGAGTGATGCAAACCAAGTTGACGCGAATTCAACACGTTTTTCACACTGTTGGCCCCTTGCTGGTCAAATTGGAGGCGCTGACTACAGGCAACGCCACCGGAGAGGGGGTCCGCATGAGGAAGTTGTACGTTTTTTGGGAGAAAGAACTTTTCGAGACTCTGCTGCGGTAAGACACCGCACGACGAATGTGTCGTCTACTTTGTTTCAATCCATTCGCTTTTAGATTTGCGAAGCGAAACCTCAAAGAATTCTCCGAGCAGCTTGTGCAAAATGAGGCCCTATTTGTCGTCGATGCGGTCATAGCAGGAAACGCAGAAGTGGTAATGTTTCCATCGGAATCAAGTGCTCTACGAAGCGTCGGTGCCTCCGTTCAGTTGTTCCTCGAGAGGTAAGTTCAAGACGACACGAATCGCCCAATCGTTTAACTGGACTCTTTCCAGTTTCAAGTCTTTCCCTCGCTGGATGAATGGAACGTGTCAGCCCTGCCGGGTGGATCTCCTAGCAGAGGGCTGCACTATGCCGACGTTTTTCGATGAAATCGCTAAAGTCGCTGCTATCGGCGACGAAGTGATGGAAATCCATAGAATCGCGGAAGGTCTCACAAATTCCGTTCACGAACACCTGCGCAGGTACGTCTGCGATATGTTACGCCTTCATCGCAATAATTGCGCTGACTTTCAGATGGGAGCGATATGGAACCCTGTGGCGTGTCGATCGAGCAGCTCTGAGCGAACAGTTGTTTATCGAACGGCCTCACATGACTGAATGGGAACGAAGACTAAATGCGTTTCAAAACTCTCACGATTGTCTGCAACGCATGCCACAGCTCCGGGACTTCGGTGCGTTTCGCGTGAATTTCCGTCCACTTGTCGAGGCAGTCTGTGGTCAAGTGACCGAACTGAAAGTCGTACTGGGTGTCGCTTTGGCAAAGTGTGCTCGCGAACGCATACTCGCATTGGAGAAGCAAATGCACGTGAGTAACTTGTTCTGCGGGCTCCGACTCATGGATTTCATGACCAATTCCTCAATCAGACGCTAAGATTGGAGCTCAACCGAAAAGTCCGGCAAAGGGGAGACTTCGAGGCGGCAACTGATGCTGTGGCGAACGTTCGAGCAATGTCAACAGACGTCGAAATAGAAGCGCACGAGCTGCGAGAGATCTTCGGTATTTTGGAGGAACATCGCGTGTCGGTTCGTGGAACGGGGACGTAGTGCCAGTTGACTGTCGATTTAGGGTACCTTCTGTTTCAGTTGGACGCTGTGGATGTGCTGAACTGCTACCAGTTGGAAAAGCGCTGGAGCGCCCTACGCAAGACAGCAATCATGCGCGCTGAACTGCTAGAGTCATTTGAATTGAAGGCCGATGTGATCAACGGGGTCGATCCGGCGAAGGGCGTTCTCGGCGATGCCTTGGTCGGGAGAAATGAATGAATTTTTATCCTTCTGCCTTTTTTCATTCTGGCAACTACCGCGCTGAGTGTCGGAGATTAAACGGACGAACGAGTGGAATTAGAGTAATCCTTTCTCCGAATTTTATTCAAATTCATTTCAGCGATCGATAAGCTAATTCGTAAGTAATCTCAAGGTGATTGTTGCGAATGCGCTATGCTTTCTAAGTCCATTTTTTTTTTTCATAAATTTTACGTCTTTAAAAAATGGCGAATTTAGTTCAAGTTCAATTTAGTCATTTATTCTTTATAGCTTTTGTAAAGCTTTCAATCGTCATCTTCTTCTTTCTTCTTGGGGTGAATTGGGAACCATCTGGCCCCGTTAAAAACACCCGACGAGATAGCCGCCTTGGTCGGGATGGACATGTGGCGGCTCCATTCAAATTTCAAAGCGCTTTAGTTTAGGCAATTTGTGTTTTCCGTACAGCAAATTTAGAAAAACGATAGCCAAATTATTAAATAATTCAAATAATTTTTAACGAAAATTTGTCCTGTCATCAGCAAAAAAGATTAGAGATGCGCAGCCATAAAAATGTCATGTAATTCATTGAAACCATGTGCCCCACTGACAGGCGAAGCCAAAAGCAAAGAAGCTTGATGGTTTCCAATTCAACTGAACGTAATCGTATTTTGACAAAGCGTCGAATAAACCCAGAAGAACAAAGATGCTCCAACCGCATGCGATTTGCGACGCAACAAAAAACTAATCAATTAATCAACTAATCAATCGATTAACCACAATCATTTATTCGATAGAAAAATATCAGCAACAAAACACAAATCACAGAACTTGAATAGCATCTCATCCAATGATATTCTCGCAATCAGGTGGACATACTTGATCTGGCAGGACCAAGCTCCAATTGGGATCCGCGGCTTGGGCTTGATTAAACAAACACAAGGTGGCAAAGGTGTTGCATCGGGCAGTCCCAACATTGAACCCACACTGAGGTGTTCCAGTCGGTGGGCATGGCGTGGTTGTTGTTGTTGTCGTCGTGGTTGTTGTTGTTGTTGTTGTCGTCGTGATTGTTGTTGTTGTTGTCGTCGTGGTTGTTATTGTTGTTGTCGTCGTGGTTGTTGTTGTCGTTGACGTCGTGGTTGTTGTTGTCGAAGTTGTGCTCGTTGATGTTGTCGGTGTGACTGGAGTCACTGTCAGGCACATTCCCAACTTACCTGGAATAATCTGCGGATTAGACGAAACGCCCAGCGTTGCGATGCCGATGTCTACTTACGCAAAACTGGTCCACAATCTTTCGGAAAAATGATCAAATCTTTAGGCATGGAAGGCAAGGTCCATTCTTTTGAGGGCAAAATCCATTCCTTTTGGGCCGATGCCCATTCCTTTGTGGCCAAGACCCAGTCCTTTCGAGACGGGGGAGCAACCATGGCTGTGAGGAAACTGATGGGATTGTAGCCACTAACGGCCATGATGACTGGGATGCAAAACGACATCAACAAGGCGCCTACAAGGCAAATAGAACCGAAACACTTGGTCATTGCGAAAACACAGCCCAGCGAGCTGACTTACATTGCAAGATGCTAATTTCACCGTAGTTCATGTTGATAGCGATTTTAGATTATGCTTGGCTTTCAGTGCGACCAGATCTTCTACACCTGCGCGAATGTGGATCACCCAGAGCCAGACCCGAATTTGATGGGTGAAAGAGGAATCGCTTAGACCTCTCAGTTGAAAGCAGGATGACCGACACGGACACGGAAAATGAAGAGCTTACCCGCGAAGACCTCTGCAACTGTATTCGATCTGGATGCTCCCCTTCCGGAGTGGTTGCTCAACTGAGTGCATTCGGTGAAAGGCTTCGTCGTGCGCAGGACGAGCTCAGACTTTGATCGCACGAAAAATCTAGTCTGACAAACTTTCAGGCAATATCTCGATGTTCACCGAACGAACGCCACAATCCAATGAAATCTTGAACACTCTTTCCGGCGCAATGAAAGTCCACGCTTATCAGTTATTCGGATCTGTCAACGTCCGTAATGTGTGGTTTTATTGGAACCAGTGAATGGGTTCATTTCAAGAAAATAAACAGATTTCCATTGTTTATTTGTCAGCAATATCTACTTCTGAAATGAGTGCGTCCGCATTGAGTGAAGTGACAGATGATTTCGAAAAGTGCTCCATTCGAGGCGAGGCACTGGCCTCATCTTCAATCGTTTGTTTCTCTGGAAGGGAGTGGCGGCAGGATCTCACTCGAAGCCAAGCTCATAGCCTGTGAGATCAAGACTTGATACGCTGCATGCGAAATGAATCCAGCAAGATAACTCGACTTCGCAAAGCCATTGGACGAATGATTTGATCAACGAGACGCTCATCAAAGTTATCTCCCGACATGTCCATGCCAGATTTTATACAATTTCTTTTGTTTTCCGAGCGAATTGTTTGCGCAAAAGCTTTGAACGAAGCGCCTTCAACAAATGTTTGTTTGGATTCTCTTGAATGAGGCTAAGAGATTATTTGTTTTTCTTTCGCAATTTTGTTGTTTTTCAATGGCGCCACACTAGACTCTCTCATTTTGAGCAAACTGAACAAATATTTCCAATTCGAAGATATGCGGGCGTCTGCTGCACTACATATAATATTTATTGTTGTTTTGGTTCATTCTTTTCGCCCGTTTCTCATTGATTTTCTTCGATCACATATTATCATATCTCTGGATAGGAATCTCGCACATTGCATGTGACGAAGTCTCTTGCTTTGAGTGCTATTCCTCTACTGAATTGGACTTTTAATTCTTATCTGTCTGTTTCACTGAACAAATACGTTACTCTGGAAAGATCCCGAGAGAGAGACCCATCGCCGAATTCTTGTGAAATCGGGCTAACGAAGCTTCTCGGCCTTTGTGTAGAAATTCTCAGGGTGGCCACGGGAATTCTCGAGACATTTGAAATCGAAAATTGAATGAATAAAAAGAATTAATCATCAATCAGGCCAATCCCATCGATGAATTCCTCGGTGTATGCCATTCATATTGTCAGTTGGCGTGCTTTTAGTACCACCATTCTTGGCTTTAAGCGACCTAATGACTTTCTTCGAACTCATCTTGCTCGAAGGATGTCATGAGTTTGGGTGAATCGTCAACATTTTTGAGGCAAATTCAAAATCAAAGTTCAAGTAATGACTCTCATAGGCCGCTTTATTTCAGGTTTGGGGCGGTTCCTCGTGCAAGAGGACAAACAAATTGCAAATTTGGGGCAGCTTATCGATGTAATTCAAAACTTATTTATTTCATGACCGCCGACCGACTCGAGGACGCCAGCGACATCGCAATAAATAAATAAAGAAATAAATTGAGCTTCCAAAAACCAAATGCACTCTTCCGTTTCATTTCAGAGATATATGTGCGTAGTTTCATTGCGAAAGGTTGAAATTGAGAGAGAAGCTGAACAATGGTGTAAAATAAAGGTGCTTATTTTTGGTTGGGGTTCGTTTTCCCAGACAATCGCCGAAACAGGTCAATTAGATAATCGAATAAGGTACATTTGGGGGAAAGAGGCCATACAATACAGAGGGCATTACTAGAGCAAATGCAACCATCCGCAGCTTTCTGCAACGAAAATGGAAGACAAAAATATGAATGAATTTTATTAAATTATTTACAAATTTCGGTGAATCGATTATTGGAGCTGCGGTGTTCGAAAAATAAACTAACCGGCATTATTTGGGTTGTCATAGACTACCTGAAATTTAAATTAACGTTTTTATTGAAAAGAAATATCGCAGAGATCCATCAAATTCTCTCCGAGGTCCCGAAATCCCGTTAAAGCTTCGTTGAGTCATTGGCTACAGCGTTCTTGCCGTTCGTTCGATCCACCACAAGATTCCATTGATTTTTCTCGTTCGGGCTCAGCGAGCTCGCAATCACAGACCGTCGTTTTCCGTCGCTGCTGTCAGCTGATGTCTTTTTTATGAACAACTTTGCGATGCTGTCCAAGTCGCGACCCTTCGTTTCGGGTACGACGGCTATTACAAAGACCACAGCAACTGCGCAGAAAGCCGAATACATCCAAAAGGTGCCAGCCGTGGTGATGAGATCCTCCAAGTAATGGTAAGTCTTGATGACAATGAACATGAAGCCCAAATTGAATGAGCCAGCGATCGAGCTGAGAACGCTGCGCTGCGGTGCTGGGAAAAGCTCGCCCAACAGCAAGAATGGAATACAACCGAAGCCAATGGAGAATCCAATCATGAAGACGATCAAGCTGACCAACGGAAGGAACCTTCAAATGAATCAACACGTCATTTGAGATGCGTTTCGACCCAGCCACTTGTCTGTACGAACCCATAACTGGTGTTGCCCATGTCGTTCAAATGAAACGCTAGACCCATCGAGCCCATCGACAACGACATCACAAAGGCCGAGACGATCAGAAGCGGTTTTCGACCGAACTTATCGACCACAAACAACGACGCAATGTTGCTCAACAGCTGAACCAAGCCGACGATGATGGTCGCCACATTGCCGTCAATCGAACTACCTGCAATGGAAGGCGATCATTGGCTGCATTCGGAAGATCTGTTGGGAACTCACCTGAAGCTCGAAAAATCTCTACCGTGAAGAAGATGATAGCATCAATCCCGCTGATTTGCTGCAAGACAAGTAGCGTCATTCCAATCAGCAAGGGCATCAGACACGGACGCGATAGAAGTACACTCAGCGAGTGAGGTCGATCACTTTTATCTGCTTTGACTGCTTCACTGTCTCCATGTTCGAGGTCCATCGACTCGGATGGTTTGACTGATGACGGCATTGCAGTCGTGGCAGGCTTTAATTTAAGCCAATTTGTTGCCTTTTCAGCCGCCTGCAATTGATTCTTACTGCGAAGCCAAACAGGCGAATCCGGGATGAGATTCATCAAAACGCACAGCAATACCGCAATAGCACTGTTGAACCAGGCCAAGGTGTCCCAATCAACCAAACTGCCCAGGACGTACGACACCAGAATTCCAAAGGACATGAATATCGATGGCAGAGAGCCCAGTACTCCGCGAATTTTCGGGCTGCAACATTCGCTGACCTGGAAAACGGCAGAGAGATGGTGAGTATTCCGTCAATTCGCTCCGTTGCTGGGCGAAACTCACGTAGATTTGAGCTGCCGGAAGACTGAGTCCCACACAGAATCCGCTCAACAAACGGCCCAGCATCACCATTTGCCAGTGTTGTGAAATGGCTATGGAGATCCATCCCAAGGCCCACATCGGAGAAGCCAGAATTATGACGAATTTCCGACCAAAATAATGTAGCAGTGGAGCAGCCAATAAACTTCCGAATAACGCTCCCAATGGAGGAATTGAGCCTTTTGGGAAATCAAAAATCGACTTAGTTTCTGTCGCAAATTCTCAATGCTTTTTCTTTCATCTCATCCAATCCGCAGAAGTATGAGCTCATTTGAATACAAATCAGATCCAATTGCTGCAATGTCAAAAGGGGGGCTCTTACTTGCCCACGATGCGATACTTTTCGTTGGCAGCAGCTGCGGTTTGAGTTCGCTGATTGATGGCACGGCCGGTGCGGAATAACCTCTGACTAATCCAATGCAGAAGAACGACATCGAAACGCAAATCGATAGAATTGTCTGTTTTGAAACAAAAATAAACGAAAAATAAAAATATTGACAGAAAATGACGAATATTCCATGTGTTCGCCATTATCTCTGATTTCGTTTCAATTGACGGAGAACCAGCATATGCGCGCATCGCATGTCAAATTGCAAACAATGTTTTATTTAAGCTCGTTTCAGTTAATGCTCGGCAGTTAAGCTGAATAATTCATGAGGCTTATGCTATTTTGGGATTTGTTTGCTCATTTAGATCAATTTACTAATGGCCGCGCATCTGTGTCGTGTCCTATGGAATTAAACTGCATCGCAAATCACTTTGGAAAGAGCGACCAACAGTTCGATGATCGCGTGCCAAAGCGATGAATTTGATTTAATTCAATCAAACCTCGACTCTTATGAATTGCAAATGTTGTGTTCATCATCATCATCGCACTGAATGACGCGAGGTCACGACAGATTGTTTTGATTTAGTTCTCAGTTGGCGTAGAGGATCAATTAGTGATGATCGACTGTCAAAACAATCGAAAGACATGTTTCGATCGGCATTTCAAACGAAACAATTCGCCCGCGGAAGATGCAAGATCCAAGCCAGCTGTCGATTCATCCGAATAATCAACATGCAATGCCAGATGCATTAGATTTCGTTCGGAAAGCAACACAATCACTTTGCAAACGATCGATTCCATTGACTGGCATTGAAGCTTGTTGTGACGAGACGCAGCGCACAAAGAACATCACAAAGTTCGAAAACAAAAGAGACACGTGAATCGCGATAGATCAATCTTATGATCGTCACATTTCGTTGCACAAACATCATGGGATCGATTCCGATGCGGATTCCGAAAATACTAATCATTTCACTGTGATCATCATCGCTCATTGCGTAATGTTTATGTGAAAAGCTTCGTCGCTGGTGACAATCAACCGTCGATATCCACACTCACACAATGGTCGCACAGCGTCACTGATCGTTGGCGTATCACATTTTTCCTCCTATCGCGTCAGTCACGAGCTTATATCGATCTCATCTGGCAACGGTCGAAACCGATTCAGCGCATGCGAGTATTTGCTCGAATCGTTTTGAAGTCACATATTTGACCAAACGTTTCACGACCGACCAATAATTGCTCCCACAATTGAGTGAATCGCCTCATTGTTATTGCAATGACTGGCCATTGTTGGACAAAACACTAGATTTAATTTCATTCTCCGTCATTCGCTGTCCCTTTCCAACGAAAATCGACGTGTTAAATAATTCGATAAAAGATCATAATTAGTCTGTGTTGGACAGCTGGCGGGCTTTGCGTTTGAGGACGGAGGGAGTCCTTCCATGATGGCGCAATCGAGACAATGAACTTCTGTTTCCAGTTTCCAGTGAGAGATGGGAGTGAACTTGAGAAACCATCCATTTCCCTCTGAAATGAATGAACGCTTTTGACGTAGATTCTCTGAGCAAATGTTGTAAAAAGAAATCAAAAATTATTTTTGAATCGAAGTGCGATGACCCTATGATAGAATTCGGCATATGATTTATTACCGCATATGATTAAACCGAATTGAAAAATTTATTGTTATTTTCAATTAAAATCGAAAGAATCTAATCTGAGCAAATGTTGTAAACTGAATCTCATCTTGGCTGAATTCAAATGCCACCGTCGATCTGCTTTACTCCTCCAAACACTTTCACGGAAATGGTGATTTTGCTCGCCATAGAGCTCCAGTGGAACTAATGTTAATACATCAGAAGTAGCGTTTCATTTTAACCTCAGAATCTCATTTTGAGATTAGCTCACTCAATGATCGTTCATTCTCTTCGGAAGATTCCACATAGATTCAGCATCAAGTGATCGATTCACCAATGTATTCTAATTTCAATTCGTAGTCACTTCGCTTCTACTCACCTGCCGGACAAACGGCCGCTTCAGAAATGGCAATTCAATGATCATTTTGATGAATCTGCACCAAACAAATTCACGAAGCACTCGAACGCAGCAAATTTCCGCTGAAAGATATTTCAAACTGAAAAGCACGCAAACTGTTGTGTCTTTGATCTGAATGGTCTGAATCACCGATCGAATGTTTTCGAAAAATTAAAAAGATCAAATGTTGATGCAGGAGCAATGTAGTCAAAGGTCTGTTGCGTCGACACGATCAACCTTGTCTGTTGAATCGCTCCGTACACTTCATCCCGAACAGTCAATCAATCGATACATTGGCACTAGCACCCGACCGCGATTACTGACCAACTGGTGATCTGACCCGAACGGAAGTCATAGCTTCGGCAAGTCGAGCGCCAGTTCAAAGCATCGAAACGACTTGCGAATGTTTTCGACGAGACAAAGCTCTGATTGTTTGCAATTTTATCTCTTTTCTTTTTCAGGTTTGAGTGAAACTATTTGTCGTCCACCATTTGCAAAAGCAAATCTTTGAATATAGCATGTGTCGGGTTTACACCGACGGATCGTTCACAGCGCCGCCACCAGGGCTCGACTGACCTCGGTCAGAAGGGTCGCCTATTTCGTTGTGCCACTACTTCTCATTTGTACCTCACGGTAGTCACACGCGATAAAATTATTACGAATAAAAACCGACAATTTACATTGTTTCATTTCGGCCGCATGGCACCCATTTCAGGGTTCTTGTCGCAGCTAATGGGCCACAGAGCCACCTTCTGGCGAGATTTCTATGAGATTCACGAAAATTGACATTCGATGCCCAAGTGGGCTGCTCAGCCAAATCTCTTGGACCGATCGATGCACAGGGCAGCTAGTGGAATGCTCCCCGATCCGGTCATGGTTCGGTTCGGTGCGGGTGCGGATCCATGGTAGCCAAAAACCAATTGATTGGAAAATCAAATCAATCCTGTGATTCCCTGCATGCTTGATAGCAACAGCTCCTCCCCCGGGCACCCCATTCAAATCTTGGTTGAAAGCCTTGAGGGCGCATCCCATCGTTGAAGCCTCTGGTGGTTAAACGAGTATTGAAAAGAAAGACTCGAAATTTTTCAGAAGTCAAAAGTATATTCTTCCCCATTTTGAAGCAGAAATATCCGTTGACAATTTAGTGGAATCAAAAGGAAAAATGGGCTTGGCCCCCAGCATGTGCCCCGATCGATCCGAGTCCGCTCAAAGCGTTGGCAACGGCACCTAAAATGTTGTTCACTGCACCGATTGTGGCAGGTGCGACGGCACCGAGAATCCCGTTTGTAGCCCCGAAAGCGCCACTCAAGAGATTACCCACGATTCCAGAAGCTGCGCCTCCTGCGGCACCTACGGCGTTGCCTGCTGCTCCTGCGGCTTGTTGAACGGCGTTTCCTGCGGTGCCAATGATGTCATTGGTTGCGCCTCCTGCGGCGTTGAAGATGCCGTTGGCTGCGCCTCCTGCGGCGTTGAAGATGCCGTTGGCTGCGCCTCCTGCGGCGTTGGCGATTTGATTGGCTGCAGCTCCTGCGGCACCTGCGGCGTTGCCTGCTGCTCCTGCGACTTGTTGACCGGCGTATCCTGCGGCGTTGAAGATGCCGTTGGCTGCGCCTCCTGCGGCGTTGGCGATTTGATTGGCTGCAGCTCCTGCGGCAC
>JANSTV010075260.1:0-10265 GCA_027564135.1 Lestremia cinerea | reverse complement strand
CTCTTTGATTATTCATAATTCCGCTATGATTTACCTGCAACGTGGTGCATCACTGGCACCGAAAAGCGGAACCGTCAATGGGATGCGCTTCGCAAAATTATGAATAATTTCGGAAATGTGTGAATGCCGTTTTTTGTCGCACAAAAGAAATGCATCGACAAAATTGAATAGAACATGACGATTGCAATGCTGAAATTGTGGGGCAAATGATGAATCGTTCCGCATACCTGATGATGCTACCGAAACGGTTGATGCGGATAACAGTGAAAATTATTAAAGCATATTTCCGCACCTGTCCAACCGATCGATCCGTTTCGATTGTTGTCCGTTATTTTGCGGATCTTTGAGGTACGTTTCGTTTGATCCAGATTTTCACATGAACACTTCGCACCCATCGGCGGCCACAATGCCATCATTTTTGATTGTCAAATTTTCTATGCTGCGATGAAAGGATTGATTGAATTTTGAGGAATATTGAAAATGTCATCGAAGCGAATGGATACGGATGACATGGATTTGAGGTGCGAACAATGGTGCGGGATGAGAGAGGATGAGAGAAGATGATAGAGGATGATAGAGGATGCGTGATTAGCTCAGGATGGGCTTCTTGGGAGGCGTCATCACCTCTTGAGGATGAGAACCTTCCAGAATGATTGCTCTTCGAAACTCTCATCCGACGACTGCCTCCAGTTTCACACAACCAGTGGATCCACTCGATCGCCCAAATTTGAGGAAATTCAAATCCATCACCCGAATGTCACGTCAATTGTGTCAACCATCGATGTTTTCATCTCGCTCATTGTTGCCCAGCATTGCCACAATGCCATTTAAATCATCGATTGAATGCCAATCACACAATGGTCGTATTCAGCTAACTGTGCATGTTTGCCCACTATCGTTCAATGCATGCGCAGTAGTTAACACAGCAATGTGAGCCCAAATCAAACGCACGCCCACATTCGATGCACAATATGTGTCACATTGGCCAAGCGCATCGGCCCATTGTTGTTGTTGTCTTTGACCAAAAAGAGGTAACAAAAAAAATGTATTTCTCGTTGTCGATCATCAGCCATATGCGTCTCAGTTGTTGGCTTCACATCGCATGCATAACAATTCCATCGAAATCAGGAAGAGTACAATGGCAAATGTCGGTTGATTGGTGGTTGCTTTCGCTTCAAATTCGATATTGATGCGGCACCCATCCGTGCCATTCAATTTTTGGGAAAGGGTCAAATGGGAATTAAATCTCCGAATAGTTTGGTTTTGCATTGTCGTTTGTCAGCTGAATTGCCCGAAGAAAGGATGAATAAATAAATAAACTGAGGACGCGTGGCTAACATAAACTTGATAAATGAAGCATTTTGGGAATGAAGTTCGAGCAGCGGTGAAAATGGTTGAATCTTGGGCGACTCGTTCAGTACTTAGTTGGGCTTCAATCAAATCCTTCAAGATCACTCGTCATCCTCATGAACCTCCTCGACTGACCATCTGTCTGGTCATTTCTGCATCATCATTATGACCAATTGAAGCAAACAGTTTGCGGAACTCGCCGCAACGACGTCCATGTGGTCATACCGAACAGCATCCAATCTCCCAGCAACGAATCGATTGCAATCACCAGGCTCAGATCGAAACGATTTGTTTCCATGAAACTGACGACAATGGACAGACCATTGAAAAATGAGGGTGGCCATGACGCATCACATTTCGTTTTCAGACCAAACTGTAACCCTTTTCATTCCAATCATTTCCTCGATTCAGTCAATGCCATCGATTGGAAGCGCATTGCCGTTAGATTTACCGTTATGTGGCTTTGACAAAATGATAACTCAATTTTGGGTTAGGTTATGGCCATTCATGATGCATCCGATGCAAGGGTTGCCAATATGCATTGCAATCCAACCGGTCATCATCGTTCACACAATCGCCGGGCTCTGTTCGCATATTGAGATGTTGTTTGATTAATGCATCCGCACATTTCCATTTGTTTGCTTTGCGTTTCGGGCCATTCATTTGGATGGGACAATGACGAGGATCACGACACTTATTATGAAATTAAACCCTTTTTCCTTGTTCCGCATTCTGCAACACACCATCATTTCGTTCAATTTGCTCATCGGATGACCGAAACGGGGTGTGCAGCATCGATTTTGTTATTTCAATTTGCGTGGGGTTCGATATTTCCCGTTGATTGGATGATTTGATGGGGTTTTTTTTTTTGGCAGAGAAAGAAAATTTATTAAATTTTCGCCTGGAATTGTCTTGTGTTTTTGATGAGTCATCGCCGCTTGACCAAGGCTCGACTCAAACAGTGGTCTGATCATGTGTTTGACCGCAGTACTCCCAATGGGATGGCATTGTGCTTCTCTCTGTCAGCCGCCAGTTTAGAACCGAACTGCTTGGCATCGGCATTCGGTCAACACTTCAATCAGATAACATTCATGAAATTTGCATATTTTCTCAGTTTTCTTCTGCTTCAACCCGCAACGAGGAAGAAAAAAATGTAAGAAAATATTTATGCGCATTCATAATTCCAACAATGGATTAATATTTTGGGTAATTTTTGGTAAAATGAGCATACAACACAACAAACGATGATGACGATGACAATGACAAACATATGCAACCGCAACTGCAATTCACTGAATGTTTGACCAGAACAAAACTATCGAATTTTTTGTTCATTTTTTCGGTAGAAAATCGTATTATGTGCAATGTTGAGGCTTCAACTGTCGACCAGCTCCTTCATTGGAACATGCGACAATGATTATGGTCGTCATTTCTTGTTATTTTAGGATTCTCTGAGGAATTGAGCAACTGATTTGTGGAATATGACCCAAGCGAAAGGCTTCGATCGGAGAGAGGAATGGCTTCTACTTTCTACGTTCAACGTTCCATTTGCCATTCGATTCCAATCGAAACGATGTCAGTCGAAATGAACCGTTCAGTTTCTCCCTACCAAACCCCAGCAGCCCCTTCACTCCTCTCGCTACTCCCTTCCGAACAATGCGTCCGATTAGAGCATCAAACATTTGCAATTCATTTGAAGGAGCTAAGTAGTTGGTTGCTTTGTCTTGCGCATGGTCAGCACCCGACCAGTTTGCATGCAAGCACCCAACCAGCCAAGCCCAAAACCAAAATATGGATTTGGATTATTATTATTCCTTTCGTTTCAGTTAGATAACATTCTTCGGATTGAACCAAGAAAAGGATTAACCAAATAATCTGCGTACGATGCCCATCGGCCAGCCGTTCAGTTATGGAATTATATTTTCGAGGATTCTCCAACCTTTTGCCTCGTCTTCGTCATCCGATTGTTCAAGCGAATGTTTCCAAAATCAACCGCCTTCTGTTTTTTCCTCTCATTTCTTCTCTTTTTTCATTCATAATTCTGAACGAAAAAAAAAAAATAGTTTTCTTCTCAAAATATTCGCTTGTTTCGATGAATGAATTCGAGTGTCTGAGCCTTGGTTCGGGTAATTCGAGTGCAGTCGAGTATTCATAAGCTCCAGGAGTTCTCGTTCGGCACCAACGAGACAGCAGCACCGAAAGGATGAATGAAATTACCAGCGTCAGACAATGGTCGGGCTGTTGATAAATCACTGGCAAATAGTTTAATCGGAGGAGAGTGGAATCGGCTGGTTGGCCAATTTGCGAGCCGGTTTCTTTTTTGTGAATGAACTCAACGCCATTGGTCACTTTTTGTTTGGGCTCGAAGCACCGGATCGATGAATGAAATCCAGTTTCCTCTTTGATTTCACCACGAAGTTACTCAACCAGGACACCGGCCATGGGTTTTCAGTTCGTTCCGAACAATCACGTTGCATTGCCATTTTACATAACGCTCAGCAATCAGCCAACCGCTGATGAGTCAAATCCACATGCGCATTACCATTCGATTGACATAACGCCTTCTAACGTAATTGCTGCACATGCGCACCATATCGGCCACGTCATCGAAATTCAAACTGGATTGCATTAAAAACAGATTAAAGCCCAAGCAATGCCACAGGAAAACGGCAAATGCCTTCGGGTCATTTCAAATGCAAAATGCAACAATCGATTGACTTTATCGCGTGACGGCATCAACAATAGAAATTTTCAACCGAATATTGTTAACATGCATATTGCGCATGCGCTAGCGCACACGACCTAAACCATCATTGATTTAATTCATTTTTAATGTTTCATTAAAGTTTTTCGACCAAATTTTGAACAATTTCTTGTTTATTTGTCGTTTTCTTGGAATTCGCACTCGGCCCACTTGCTTTCATTTGCTGGCGCTCCGGCAATTTTGACACGTGACATTGTATGAAATCGTCGATTTTGTGGTTGAAAATTTTCCAGAGAATTCCTATCATTTCCGTTAATGCCGCTGGCACTGGCAAAAAGCAAAATCAAAGTGAGAATATTCCGATGAAATTTGTTTTTGAAGCCTTTGGCCTCTCCGGGCTGATCAAACACACCAACGAAATATCGAAATCCCGTTTTTGTCACAAATGGACATCGATCGAGCCACTTCGCCACTAAGCCTCTAAGTGGTGTATAGTACCTGCTGCCGCTTCATTTCGACCAGCACTCGATCATTGTTTTAGTCGCTGAGAAAACAAGTTAAAAATTTCCAATCGGTCAATTTGGCTTGTCTTACAGCCTGAAGACAATCAATGCTCTCGGACCATCTACAACGACACCAACCACCGTATTGTTTATGTAACGGACTGAACGGCGTTTCACCAACTCAAAAGGCTGATTTTGCAAAGTTACACAGGGTTATGACGATTGGCATCGTTTGGGATTAGCAAACATCGGCCTTTTAGTTTTGAACCCATTTGAGTTGCCGGTCGGAGTTGCTTCAGGGGTCTCGCTTCAGGTAGACCTTTGATGGCTTTCAGTGCTGAAACAAAGGGTTTCAACAAATGATCGGTCACTCGCATAACCTTCTTACACTCGTTTTTATGACTCGATCTCGATTCTTCCCATTTTTAATCGGTCCGATGGACCCCCGCAAATCCATTAGGACCGCCATAAATGCAATTTAACTTGGATTAAATTTATGATGGTTCATTTGCATAGTCATCACGAATTTGCCAATTAGATCGATATTCTGATCCGCCCATCAAAACCACCCGAAAACTACCCGCATCAGACGCCACAAATGTTTGACTTACTCTCGAGACTAGACGAGACTCACCAAAAAGTAAATATTTTTGTTTATGTGAATTTTCCCGTAATTTCCTTGGCTTTTGTCGAGAAGCCACTTGAAGCGAGTCGGCACTTCCTTTCACCAACTCGTTTTCGTAAAAACAACCGAAATCGAACGTCAATCGACCAAATATTATATGTTAGCTCAAACATATGATAATCATTTCCAGAAAAAAACCGTGTCACTGGAGCAAAAACGTTGAAATTTTTCGGAAAAAATCAGTTTTCTTCAAAATTCAATCGATTCCGACGAAAACAGACGAAATCGCCTCGAATTGCAAACACAATCCGATCTTCAACGACAATGCTCTGTTTGAATTTTGATAAAGTCTTGTGGAAGTCAATGAGCGATTATCGGTTCTCCCGAAATTCATCAGCATTCTTTGATTTTTCGCCCGAAGGTTATTTTTGGATCGCCCAAAAGCACGATGGAAAAGTACAAATGTTTGGAGAATGATAGCGGAGGACGATGATATGAAAATGTTGATGTCATGTGATGTAACGGGGGGTTGATGCTACAACACGGTCTTGGAGGGGGCTTGAAAGAGGGTCACTGTTGATATTGATCGTGTGGAAAGTCCCGTTGGGGCAAATAGGCCCGCATCGACAGGTGATTTCGTGGCTGTTTATTGACCTCATAAAATCCCGGAGCAAATAATTCCAACGGATTAAATACGGAATTCGGTAAGTTTACCCACTGTCAGCGCATAGACGATGTAGGCTCGATCCAAGCGTCGCTTCAACATGCGTATTCGTTGACGAAATTCAATTATCTATTTGTCTGTCCCACTCTGACCACTGCAGTACCGACCGTTTCATAACAAAAGAATGCAGTTTTGGCAAAACGAAATGAACGGAGTTTGTGTGACGAGCACACAATTGCTTTTGGAAAGACGAGTGTTTTGTGTCAAAGCCGATCGATTGAGTGGTCGATGCTGGTCTGTGATTGGTTGATGCTAATTTTGTTTTTTTTTGAGTATGGTCTGCTCGCTTGCAAATCGTCTTCTTCTGGCAAAGGGTTTGCATTCCGACAGTATAAAAGGCAGTGGTTGGTCTAGCAACGGGTCAGTTGTCCATCGATATTCGTGCTGTGCACTCTCGGGATTACCTCTTCATCCCTTTTTCGACTCCGTCTTTCGCTCCTTAGACTCACTGCCCTTTGTCTACGCATCTTTTTGGATTATTTCTACGATTTTTTTCTTTGGATTTTTGTGAAAGTTTATTCATCGTTTTGTTTTTTGGTTTGATTTTTTTTGATTATTTGTGGTTCACGTGAGCTTTTAATGACAAGATGTATCATTTCATGATGGACTTGAAAAATGGTTAGTTTTATTTGTTTTTTTTATCTATTTTTGTTTGTGAGTGTCGTGAGAAGTTTCCGCTGAAGATGGTGGAAAATAGTCTAAATTTTCTGAGAGCAATCAGCTAATTTTTGTTTAATTCTAGAATCACACCAACAACAACAACAACAACAACAACCAAAACAACATCAACCGCAAACTCAAATAAAAAAAGAGCATAAATCGCCCTCAATGCCGCACTACAAATATCGTGACTACAACGTTCCGGATGACGCGTTGGATTTATCAAGACGCCGTGACTCTGTGGAAACGCGTAAGACACCATCACCCTACAATTCATCAAGCTTCGGCGGAAGCTCACCGAGCGTCATAAATGACTCGCCAACAACCAGCTCATCAGGTAGTGGACCGTCAACATCGTCCTCCGCAGCCATGAGCAGTGTGCATCAGCGTGCCGACACGCCAGTGAATCACTACCAGTCCGCTCACGTTCCGACGCACTTCCACCGTCAACCGTCGCCACCAACCTATCCGATCTACTATCCGTACGCCAGCAAGCGTGATTCACCGTCATCGCCCGAAGAGGAACCCCTGCAAATCAGACACCACGAACATCCACAAGCTGTGCTAGGTCGCGCCGTAGAAGAAATCAATCCGTACATCCTGCACGCTGTCGCACTTCAACAGAAACTGGCTCAATCGCAAGCCATGATCCGGCCCGAATCGGATGATTCATCAGGAGCACGTCGTCGACCTGCGAGCTCACCGATTATGACACCAACCTCACCCACCTCCTCGACCGACAACAAAAAAGAATATCCACTGGTGTTGGGACGCGATGGAAAGCTTGCTCGTCCTTTCAAGGCGTACCCACGCGATCCACTCAGCATCTCAGCTCCGTTCTCCGGCGACACCACATTGGACCACAACTCAGCCGAGAAATTCTCTGCGTTCCGACAGCAGATGCTCGAACAAATCCAGGCGGCCAATGGTGGACAACAAACGGTTTCGAATCCGAAAATGCGACGCACTTCCGCCAAATCCTTCGCCGAGAATATCGCCGAGCAACAGCAAAAGCACGAGGCTCACCAACAGCAACAAATCGAACAAAACAATCAATCGGATTCGTCGTCGTCTTCACAATGCAACGGTATGGGTGCAAACGGTGCCGTTAAGGACAGCGCCTATTATGAGCGTCGCAAGAAGAATAACGCTGCCGCGAAGAAATCCCGCGATCGTCGTCGCATCAAAGAAGATGAAATTGCCATTCGGGCCGCGTTTCTCGAAAGGGAAAATTTCGAATTGAAAGTCGAATTGTCCGCGACCAAGCGACAATTGTCCAAGTACATCTCCTAAAAACTGAATTGTTGGCTGGTGGACGGCCATGCGACTTCTCAAATCGAACCGATCACGAATTTATTCCAGTGAACCTTCGCTGGTTTTAGTTTTAAGGAGAATTTGTATTTATTTCTTTTGACGACGACGATTGACCCAAAAAAAAAATAATGGACGAACAAGATAATTGTGTGATAAACGACGAATCCCCTGGTTTTCCTTCCTTTCTTTGTTTGAGAATAAAAGACTTTTGGAAATGATGTAGAAAAATGAAATCACTTGAAATGTTTTATTTAATTTTTGTTTTGTATTTTGGATTTGAAATGGGCTCCATTTCTCGATTTAGCACGTGCTAGCTCGCTCAAATTGCGAAATTGACCTGGATTCTTTCAGCGATGGGCAATCTCGCTCCGAAAGACGTCATAAAGGTTGTCGCTGCCGCAATTATTATCGTCATTTATGACATTTCCTGTTGGTGATCGTTGAGTCGGAATCTCGTCACAGTTGAGGACAATTCGGTACTTATTTGCGGTTTCTGGGATGAAATCGAAGGTTCGATAATTTGCGACCATTTTTGCCCAATTATTTTTTCTCAAGAGGATGATTGAGTGATCCATAGCGTGGGATTGTGACGAGTGAGTCCATGTGAATGAGGTCGATATTTGATCTGAGGATCGCGGCGATGATTGCCTTAGTTCCAGGCTCAACCTGAGTCCAGAACCCACCGCTTCTGTACGAAAGGAATTGAAGCATGAATTTATGAAAAATGACAACTTCATGCAAAATTCACCGAAAGGAAGACGCAACAATGGGCATCTCTCTGTCATTCTTGTGCCATTTTCCGTTCATTAAGGATCAATGGGCAGCAAATATGATGAATCGCTCTGCGGTGAGGTGAAGCTGAAGGAAAACGCTGAATCACGGCCGGTCATTACTGAAAATTTGCGAGAAAAATTTTCGAACTAAAAAAGATCGCGCAAATCAGCCATTGGCCAGTTTCTGGTCCAGGTCAGGTCTGCCACACACCGCAGCCAAGAACGAAACTCAAAAAAAAAAAAATCGAATCGGCGTCAAACAATGAAGGACCAAAACGAAGACAATGCGTCGACTTGTGACGTGATGTTGATCGAGCATTCTTCTCGGACATTTCTCGAGAAAGCTCGGCCATCACTCATCGAAATGACACATTGATGAAAAACGAACCTTTTGTGGCCCATTCTTCGCATGCGATCGGAGACAATGGGATGCACCGAATGAGATGTCACGGTAAAGGATTCACTCGAATCGGTTGATTAAGATGCTCGGCGAGTGCGATAAGAGAAGGAAAAATTGAGACGATTCCAAGTGGATTTCAGGCATATGGCACGAGATCGAACCGATGGTTATCGCCTCTTGCGGATTTCGGGCTTCGAAAAGGACATCCATATGTTTGACCGAATGTGGCTTAACCGACACAACATCCGTTGTCCAAATGTCGCTTGCCGGCAACGATCAAGTACCAACGGATCGATTACCTACCAGCTAATTGCCATTCCAAAATCTAACCAATTTACATAATTCGATTGAGCCGACTGGAATTGAGCCCGTTTGAACTGCACCGGCAACATTCCAAGAACCTTGAAGAGGCCGCGATCGATCCCAATTGAGGTAATGACCTCAATCCATCTGCAAACAGAATCCAATATCCTCCACAGCACAGGTTCCGATCGTTATCGACCCTCCGAAACAGATGTAAGCCTTTCGAGAAGCGGCCTTTTGTCTTTTGTGAGTTGCAATTTTCCGAATGGCAAATGCAAGATGTGTCCGATTGCACGAACATGTTTATCGTCGAATCGAACAAATGTCTTGCAAAAATTTAACCCGCACCCGAATTTGATCTTGAGCTCAAATCGAAAGATGAAAAATGAATTTTTATGAATTATTTGTTTTTTTCTCTCTTTTTTTTCATAAAAATCCAAAAGCAAATGGCATAAACGGGAAAACAATGAGCAAACAATTCCATGAACGAGCCAACTGTTGTCTAATCCTTTCTTTGACAATGGCTTTAATCTCGGCGAAGCATTCAACCATCTCGTTTGACCATCGGCTCTGGTCGTTCGACTGTTGGACATTTCATTTTCATAAAAATATGCAAAAAAAAGGAGGAAAAATGAATATCTCGGTTGCATTGTAGCTGGGCATTGTCGTCGATTGTTCGAGCTGAGCCAGCGTTTTCGTTTGTCATTTTTCACTTTTACGATCGAAGCCTTGAGGACGCTCGGACCATCGGACGAGCCGTACGCCCAACTGAACTAGCAAAGTAACTCGTTCGCTCAGTGGTTGTCGTCGATGATGGCATCCCTTTCGGTCTGTCGAAGGGTCGGTCAAGTCCATTTTTCATAATTTCATAATCACGTCCAATCTGCCATGATCCCAATGCCGGCAATC
>JANSTV010075249.1:0-10265 GCA_027564135.1 Lestremia cinerea | reverse complement strand
CAGCGATGACAGTTTAGGTTATGAATTCCCATTCATTCTGCGTGCCGTCAGCGAAGGTGGACGTTTGTGTGCATTGTGTCCCTGGTCCAAGTTCTGCCGTGGATGTGAGATTCCATGCAACGATGAACCACTTTTGCAGGGAAGCATATCGTCATCGAGTAAGTACCCCCTCCACCGCTCTACATCCTCTGACGAGGCTGATCGACTGATTATTTTTATTCCAGGCAATAATTCCAATTCATCGACGCCAAAGCTTTCGTCACGTGAGCCACCAACAAGAGTAACAATCGGTGAGGGAATCAACCCAAGTGCCATACACATAGCGATCGATTGGGATCCGACCGCCTTGCATTTACGTTATCAAAGTACTAGAGAGAGGGTGAGTCACTTCGGAACCCCTTCACGACCTGAGCTTACGTTCACCTATCATCTCTTTCAGGTTTGGACTGAACACGAATCTGTGTCAATCTGTCAAAAGCAACAAACCGAACCGGTTGATTTGGACCATTGCTTGCGTGCATTTACCTCCGAGGAGAAGCTCGAAGAGTGGTATCATTGCACGTATTGCAAAGGAAAGAAGCCGGCAACAAAGAAATTACAAATCTGGCGTTTGCCACCGGTGCTAATCATTCATTTGAAACGTTTCAATTTTGTTAACAACAAATGGGTGAAATCGCAAAAAGTGGTCAATTTTCCGTTCAAAGATTTCGATCCGACACCGTATTTGGCATCGGTGCCACAAGAAACAATTTTGCGTCACAAAGAATTACTCGATAATAGCAATACTAGTTTAGTGAATGGTGATGGCTGTGATGTGAGTGGTTCGGAAAAAGGTTGCCCCGAAGAAGGGGAAATGGAGGAGGATGACTGCGTCGGCAGCAGTGGAAAGAGAAATGACCAATCGAAAGAACGAACAAGTAGTGAATCTAGTCGTAAACAAAATTCAAGCAATGGCATTGAAACAAAATCGACACCAACCCCAGCCCCAGCACCCACAACAACACAACCCCGACATCCGTTCAGCTCATCGAAACGCATGCAATCGAATCGATCGATTCTGCAGGGTCGACGAAAGCGACTTGTGTCAACGTCACTCACCAAGTCTCCGGTGATCGACGGTGAATTCGCTGATTATCACAAGCATAAGCTTCACGAAGGTCAAGATCCCTACGATTTGAAGTACAAGCTGTATGCGGTTGTGGTGAGTAGAGCTTTTCTGAGAGTCATCCCCCATTCTCAACCCCCTCCCGTTTCTCTTGCAGTCACACTCTGGTATGCTGAACGGCGGCCATTACATTTCCTACGCGGCCAATCCGAACAACGGCAAATGGTATTGCTACAATGACAGTTCGTGTCGAGAGATTCCCGAACAGCCAAATATCGATCCTGGATCCGCTTATCTCCTTTTCTACGAACGTCAAGGCTTGAATTACTCACCATATTTGCCAAAGGTCGATGATAAAACCATGCCAAATGGCAGCATTTTGGAAGTGGATGATGGCGATGGTGATCTACGGAAAATGTGTGTTCTGTCCTAGGAAAATGGATAGATCACATTGGAACGGAAGTTCGCATTTAGAAGTGGCTTGATCACTTGATCACTTGATTATTTGATCAAACAAAGCCGAACGCATTATTTGATAACGCACGGAGCATAAACGTTGCTTCATTCATTTTTGTTTTACTCTTCGTCTCGATCGATTGATCCGAAATCGTCGATTGATTCGGTAAATCGATGCGCTTGAATCGTCGCCTTTTTGAATGATCAAAAATTACATTTCTTTTTTCTTTTTTTTTTTGTCCATTCGAATCCACTTCGAATGTGCTGTGGGCGCGCATCGATCGGGTGGTGAAAGCTCGTGAGCAAATTCTTGTTTATTTCTTCTTCTTATTCGTTTCACTCGCTTCATTTGCCCCGTTGTTTTTTGCTGAGCCATTGTTTTGATGACTATTTTGCCTTTTCCATTGTGACTAAATGATGGTGCGTCATCAATTCGTGCGAGATGCCTTTTTGTTATGTTTCCTATCGCATTCTTATTGATTATTGATTATTGATTACAATTACAATTTAATTTATATAAAAAAAAATTGTCAATGAATTTATTTAAAAAAAAAAACAATGAAATCACATTCTATTGGCCTTTGTTTTGTGTTTGTAAGGAAATAAAGCAAGTAGCATTTACAATTGAAGAGGTCGTTGTTTTATTGAAGGTCCCTTTTTGTAGCTTTGAGTGCGATCCTCTTGAAAGAACCTCCTGAAATACGCTTCAAAGCCATTCAAGTTCACGCAGAGATCAACCAGAGATGAATAGTAAGAGATCATCGAGGCTGACTGAATCAAAACAAACATCAAAACAGAGCTGCTTAGCTGTCAATCATATTTTAGACCAAAACATCCCAGAAAACAGTACTAAAAACTCGGCGGCAATTAACTGTCATTCAAATTGTCATGCGCAGTTAACCTCATCACCAACAAGCTCTGATAGATAAAATTGAATCGGTAAGCTTTGCAATGCAGAAATACCTGAAAGATCATCATCAAGATGAGATCTTCAATTTGATGAACGAGAACACGGCTCGAGCGCATGTTTCGATGCCCTTAAAGTGAGTGCAATGTCAGTCAGTTCCGGAATAGAGGATATTGATGGTACGCTTCCTTCCAGCTTGACACTCCTGCAACAGAAAAACTTCAATTTGTTCGACGCGTTCCTGGCAAATCCTCTGGGCGAATGGCCGAAATGGAATCGAGCCCTTTTCGAAGCACAGAAATCGATAGCCGAACAGGATGACGGTTTCCTTGACGATGGCTATCAAATCAAGACCAATTGCTGTATACGATTCGTTGAGCTGCCGCCAAGTGATCCTCGATACAAAACAAACTTTCCGACTAGCGAACAAATCGGGCAGTTTGTTCAAATCAAAGGTAACGCTGTGCGCATGTCACAGACGCGAATTCAGGAGTTCAAACGGGAGTACGTTTGCAGCAAATGCAAGGAGGTGATTGTTGTTGCAGCTGAGTACATCAAAATGTATGTTTTCGAGGCGCCCAGGAATTGCTCGAGTCGAGAGTGCAAGGGAACGGTTCATCAGAAGAGTGCCGATCCGAATCCAGAGTTTTGCATGTTTTACCAGGAGGTGAAGGTGCAAGAGCTGATTGGTGTCAAGCATATTCCGTCTACGTTGGTGGTCACACTGGACAATGATTTGGTGGATTCGTGCATGCCTGGCGACTGCGTCACTTTGTGGTACGTCGGTGAGTCGCTCCAATCCAACGATTTTGATTGAGTATTCTTCTTTGCAGCGGAACTGTTGAACGACGCTGGAACACACCGATCCTCCCGCAACGGCAATCCGAAGCGATGATCACAATGCGTTGCATGAGCGTTACGCAAGAGCAGAAACGCCTTCAAATGGACCAGAAGAATCTGCCCGAGCAGTTGTTCAGTGCGCACATCGACTGGCATGAGAATGTTCAGCGAATGGGAGAGCTGGCGTTGCGCGATAAGATTTTGGAATCGATTTGCCCGCAGGTGACTGGCATGCATGTCATCAAACTGGCAATGGCGTTGACGGTGTGCAGTGGTGGCGTTGAGAATGCGGTAGCTTCGTCGTGTGGGTCCAGCATTCGTGGTCAATCACATCTGCTTATGGTGGGCGATCCAGGACTGGCAAAATCTCGATTGTTGATGACCGCCGGAACATTGGCTCCTCGAGCCGTTCAAACCACTGGAATGGGATGTTCTGCGGCGGGACTAACCGCAGCCGCTGTGAAAGAAGACGGCGAATGGCAATTGGAGGCAGGTGCACTTGTGCTGGCTGATGGCGGCGTATGCTGCATCGATGAGTTCAATTTGATGCGTGAGATTGATAGGGCTTCAATTCACGAGGCGATGGAACAGCAGACCATCAGCATAGCCAAAGCGGGATTGGTATGCAAGCTGAGCACTCGATGTTCGGTTTTGGCCGCACTGAATCCCAAGAATTTGTATTCGATGAGCGAAAAGGAGGGCACCAGTTCGATTAACATCGGCATCGATTCGCCTTTGCTCAGTCGCTTCGATTTGGTTTACATTCTCCGTGATGAACGACGACCAGACTGGGACAATCATATTGCTGATCATCTGTTGGGGCTGGCCATAGTTAAAACCCCCAAGCGGCAGCCTGAAGATGAACTGTGGCCAACGGAAAAACTACAGTTGCATTTCGCAGCCATTCGAAGCATCCATCCGCGGATGACCAGCGAAGCGAATGCAATTTTGGGCGCGTACTACAAAGCCTGTCGCAGTGATTGCCAGCGAGATCTGGCTCGAACAACGGTTCGACTCCTAGACAGTTTGGTGCGATTGGCTCAAGCACACGCGAGGTTTCTTTTTCGCGAAGAAGTGACCGCTGTCGATGCGGTCGTCGTCGTTCGAATGATGGAGACGACATATGGGTTCGGGCGTATTTTACCGCCATTCGATGTGATCAAACAGGAGCTACCGTTGGGTCCCGAAGAACATGACATTCAAGCGGTCTACGATGCGTTGGATTTGGGGGAGTACCAGCCCAAAGAGTGTGAGCCACCTTCAACACAGTTGCGATCTCAACCCATTCAGCCAGACCGAAGTCAATATGAAACATCGAATCTGGATCTGGATCCACTCGAAGACCCTCCAACGAGCACATCGACGCAAATTCCTTCTACAAACGCGTCAGCGGTTACAAGTCACCTTGGCATGCTTTCCGACGACAGCGAAGATGAAATCCTCTCTCTTGCGGTGGACAGGGTCTCACAAGCGATTGCAAGTCAATCGAGTCAGAGCACCCAGCAGACACCTCGGCCAACTTTGCCATCATTTCGGAACAGAAGTGCCACCGACGAGGATTTGGATGAAATCCTCGACTTGGATAACATGACGAGCATCCAAAAAGCAGCTTCACAGTTAATGTCTCAAACGCCGACGTTTCAAGCAGAGTCCGAATTGAACGCCAGCAAGCAGCCGCAATTCGTTCAACTTCGAATCAATAAAAGACAAATGCCGTGCGAGGCCCCTCCGATAAACGATCGTCCAGTGATGGGGAAGGAAAATCGAAACAGCACTTCACCTCCCACATCAACCAAACGAAAAAGAAATCGCCTGTTGGAAAGCGACAACAGCAGTGACGAAGGCAGCAATTCGAATCGAACACAGTCGAAACAAGCACCCAGCCCCAAAGCTCGGCCCACCGAGACGGCAATGAGTAAATTGAATGCATTCCGAAACCCAAATTATCGCGAAACCGAAGTTGTTCCTCAGATGCAAGCCGAAGCAAAGCCAAAAGAGAATGTGGAGAATGACAGCGCCTATGATACGATGAGCTTCTCGGGGACACCGATTCCAGCCAGCATCATCGGCAAAGATGATGTTATTCTAGTTAGCCAGACGAGGGTCCCTCGCAATTTTCGAAACTTCGGCTCGAAAGACCAAGACCTCAGCTGCTTGGACAGTCTAGACTTTTGAACATCGTTTTATTTTCCAAAATCTTCTATGTTTTTGTCTCACCTCGAAAAGCAATCGTCAAGCCGTCACCCACCCAAACAAATGACGCGCCTTCCATTTGCCATTCATCACAATCAAGCCATCCACTTGACAGCACTGCACTATGCCTCTCTTTCGCACAAATTATTTTCAATTCGAGTGTTTTTGTTATTGAATGACAATTTGTAAATTGCCTCATTTGCTTTATTAATAATAATGATAATAATAATAGTATTAAAATTACAGGAATCCTAGCTAACTGCTTATCGTTAGTTTATCTTCAATGAATGTTTGTTTTGTTTTTTTTTTTAATTTTTCAGGATGTTATCAATCAACACCCTCGAATCTTCTGGCATAAAAATGAAATTAAGGAAAATTCAAACGAAATCATCGTCTCTCTTCAGAGAGTGAGATGAATTTGGAAATTTCCGAGTGAATGATTGAGCCTGGAGTAACGTCTTGGAGTTGCCCATGAAATCAGACCGGCCACAGAGTCTTCTCCTTCGGGTTCTACAAGACCTATAGAAATTCCTCCGAGAGCTGCTCTCAATTTCACTCCCTCCAAAGAAGATTATCCACAGATTGTTCCACTCATCGCTTCAAATCAAACGAAATGAATGATAAAAAAATTAAATTTCATTTTGAACCTAAAATCTAATCACAAATAACAAACGGCTTGAAAAAGGTATTTTTTTTTTGTAGAAAAAGACATGTCGTTTTGAATTAGCGTCAAGTGTGTGGAGTTCTTATGCAGCTCAGATTCCACATTTCGAATTAAATTCACTCACTGGTTGCTTATTGTATGAGCCATTTCTCCAAACGGGTTTCAAGCATTGTACACAGACGATGCCATAGTCGGAGGAGCGTCTCGAAAGAAAAGCCCTTGATTCAACCAGAAGCCGCAAGACTCAATTCACCCGATAGGGCAGCGTCGACGGATTCGATTCAGAACACACCATTCACACCGAAAAGCGGTAATTTTATTCATCGATTCGGATCTAGTTTCCGAAAGCGAAAATTTCTCTGGCGAAACATCGATTGACTGGCAACCAAATAGAAGCAAAGTTTACGAAAAAAAAAATAACAAAAAAATAACAAAAAAGAAATTCCTCGCACAATGGTTCTGTTATCCGGAGAGCAGATTAAGAATGGCGCGCTAAAGATTTGCAAAAACTAAAATGTTGGCGAAAAATGTCAAACAAACATCTTTTTACAATTAATTTTGTTTGCTTTTTTTTTGAATGAAAAGGATAAAGAAATGAAGAAAGATCAAATTTATAGCCTTTGTGCGGATCAGCTGGGTCGGAATGGGCATTTCGTTTATCGAATCGTCTGGAGGCAATCGTTATGCATTGGCCTTCAATCGAAATCGAATTCTACATTGCCGTCGTCGTCACGACGTGAATCGAAATTACTGCTGCTGGTGCTGGTGCTGCTATTCGATTGGGTCGATGCGCTTGGTTCGGTTGTTGTTGAAGAGGAGGACGATTGTTGCTGTCGTCTGGTATTGCTTCGAGTTTGACGTTGACTAGACGCTGGATGACTTCCGTTCTCATCGGTTTGTGCCGAAACACTATCCGAATCCCCGCGAAGGTTCGTTAATGCTCTGTACACTTGACCTGAAGGGAATGTCTTGATTAGTGTGGGAAAGAAGAGACGATTGGACAGCCAGACTCACCTATGCTATTTGTCACATTGTTTAGACCTGAATTATTCGATTGGTCGTCCTGATCCTTATCTACGGGCATACGACACACTGGACACGTGCCGTGGAGCTCCAACCAAGGAACTATACAGTTTTCGTGATAAATATGCTGGAAGAAAGAAGATGGAAGATGTCGATATTCAGTTTGAGATGCTCTCTCATCCCCAATTGCAAGTCGAACTCACCAAACACGGTAACTTTCGGACAGTTTCGTTCTTTTCAAAATCATCCCAGCACACTGAGCACTGCAACTTCTGTTCGACTTGATCCTCATCGATTTCCACACGTGGAATATCACGAATCTTCTCCTGAGACAACGGCGGCGGTCCCGAGTTCTCCATTTGATTGAGCATTTGCGTAATGACCGAATCGAGACCTTCTCGACCCCAAGCATAATCACCAGGATTACCCATGAAAAACATGGGCTGAGCTGTACCACCGCCAGTTATTGAAATCAAAAACTCGTGCATGATATTATCGAAATTTGGTAGGTCCTGCGTCATCCGGCGACGATTTCGACGAACATGAAACGGTCGAGCTGAACCACTGCTGCTGCTCGCCGTAGAACCATCAGTTGGTTGATCTCCGTCCTCTTCCATTTGTTGTGGTCCGGTGTTGGTAGCGCCGCCTCCAATCGAGGACATTAGCAACGATGATATTTGATCGGTTAGACGTTGATTGAAGTCCAAGTAGTTTTGGTCGGAAGACATTTCCACGTCATTCTGTGGAGTTGCTGGTGGGAGCTCTTCGATAAAACCGCCCGCACACAAAGGGCATGTGAATTCCTGCGGAAATGAATGGCGTTAGAAATTGAATCTGCAAATGACTGGGCGTGCTGTGATTGGCGTGGGTGGCCCAATGGCTGAGACCGCTTCGCGACAGGAATTCATTAGATTGTCGACGACACGAAGACAAACATTCGTCTACATCGATGCCATCGAAATCAACAGCACGCAACATCCACCACACTCTGCAAATGTTGGCACAACGCCCCAGTCACGACATGCCCAGCCACCGACAATGTCTACCCCCCCTCAGTCGACCACTTACCGACGAAACACTCTCAATTTCGACATTACACAAATGACAAAAAAACCGCTGCGGTGCCGTCGGTTCGGCAACCGCAAAACCTTCAGCCATTTTTCGGGATTTGCCAATTGAAATCCACTTCGATTCGGTATCGAATGCGTTCAGCGAAATGAAACACAAATCACTCTCGACTCAAAATCCGAAATGCTCGATAATCGCGCTGATGCTTCACTATTAAAAGGTGCTAAATCGCAAACATAATTCGTTCAATGCGACAAATGCGGTGTTTGCAATTCAAATCAAATTCGACCTTTTTTTTCTTGGAGGCGCTTTGCGTTCAAAAAGAAATGTAAAAACTCAATCACAGAAACCGATTTGATGGTGAAAAGAATGAATCTCCTCTGAATGAATTGTCAAAGTTTTTGCGATGAATTTGGCTTTTCGATCTTTCGGTTGGCTGCACCGTCAAAAATGGACTAACTTTTCATTGATCGGTTTTCGTATTGAATCTTGTTGAAAATGTGGGATTTCCTTTTAAAAACCAAATGATGATGATTTTAAGAAAATTTGGGCAATTTTAGGAAATTTACACAGATTTTCGTGCGATATCAAGCCTAGATTCAGGGGAAAAGTCTTGTTTGTACTAAATAAAAAACATCGCACGCAAAAAATATCCCGAAAATGTTCTAAACGAAAAATCCCATCCGTCCCCAATTGTCAAATACGGTTATCGTCAGAATAATTGAAGAAAACTTTTGACGTCTCGAAATTTGTGCAAAAAAAAAAAAAATAGTGAAGAAATACGAAGAGACACAGCAACCGGGGGGGCAGTTAGAGCGAGAGAATCGAAAAGCGAAACGAAGACAACGAAGAAGCAAAGAAAGAAGTAGAAAAAGTACATCAGAACGTCAATACGTTGATTTTCATTTCGTCGCATCGAAGCGAAGTGTCGTGCAAAGGTGAAAAATTGTGTAAAAAATCCGAATCGGCAATTGCGACACGAACGCTCCGCGAAAACAATCAGCGGATCAGCGAAAATCGAAAGATTTGATTGGCAAAAAATAAAATAGAAGAAAGAAAGAAAGAAAAAACGAGACCATTTGACGGACAACAACAACAACAACAACATCCAAAAAAAAAAAACGTCGTCTTCGAAGCTGGTTCGTCGTCGTTTGAAGTGAACAAAGAAGATATTTTATGATGTTACATCACTTTGATTCGGTCGATTCGGTCGAGACAGATTCACATATGGACCTTGAAACCGAATCGCGATTGAGTGAAAAACCACCGAAAGCCATTCGCATGATCTGTTGCGATCAGTGGCTTCGTCGTCGTCCGTCCATCGACCGATCGACCGACCACCTTATTTGAATTAATTCGCGTTTGCAGTGGCACCAGTACGAATTCAGTCATCGCCGCTGCACGACCTCACAACACATTTGTTTTTTCCGTCCGTCCGTTCGCGTTCTGTGCTTGCGCTAGTGCTGAGTGTGTGTGCGTGCTTTTTCGGTCGCAAACCACCCATTGTCCCCAATTTGTGTCGCCATCAAAATTGTAATTCATTTTCATCATTTTCGTTTGTAAAACGCGCGATCGATTCTTGTGACGATCATCGTTGTCGCGTCAACTTGCAGTCGCGATCACATCTTTCCACACAAATTTCTTCCAAACTCATCGTTCCGATCGTTTCCCATTCCGAAATCATCGCAATCGCAAAATTGCATCAAAACCACCGAACAACCGATCGCATTCAAAGTGGTCGCATTTCAACAACATCGATTTCGATAGCCTTTGTTTTGCTTTGGTGATTTTCCATTTCGCTTTTTGTTGTTGTTGTTTCTGTGGTTTCATTTTTTCGTGTGTGTTTTCGTTCAATCAATATTGTTGTCGCAAGAATTCTTGAGCGATTTTTTTTTTTTTTCGAAAAATAAACCCAAAGAAATACATAAGAAATTGCCGTGTCGTTGGTTGGTTGCTGGCGATCGTTGTTGTCATTCGCTGTGATCGCACCGTCATCGTTGCGTCGTTGC
>JANSTV010075227.1:0-10267 GCA_027564135.1 Lestremia cinerea | reverse complement strand
GCGTAACGTCTCATCTTGAAGAAAAATGTTGGATGGAAAGAAATGCATCGCTGATTTACAAGTCGAGCCTCGGAGCAGAAAGGAACTTTTCAGTCGACTTCTCGCCCGAAGCCAAACCCATGAAATTTTTTCGAAAAATACTCATCTCATTTCAAACCACAACCAAGTCCATTGCATGAGTCGAGCCTCCGGGTGCCATTCCGTCAATGTTGTTACAGATTTCAACACGTCGGCTTGCAGACAGAAGAATGGGAGCACCCTGTTAGTTGTTGCTGGAAACAGAGCAAATGGTGAGAAATTCAAATGTCAACAGAAAAAAGCGGCAAGCGCAGACATTTCAACATTTCCCTGTTCGATTTCATTGCATCGACGTCTTTGGGATTTCGGTTGTCAATTTTCGAAATTCACCAGGGTGAAAGAGACGGATGAAGTCAATGGCGATGGGGTGGGTTTGATTCGCATAATCCTTCAATTCTCAATCATCATTTTTGAACGAAACCCATCCAAACCAGGTGCTTCAAATGAGTTCGCTCAATTTGCGAACAAGAAAATCCTTGTGATTGCATTCGTCAGAATATTGAATTTATTGTTATTTTCCTCTTATTTCGTTCAGATCAATTACAGGGTGTGTCACGGAATCATGTTGCATGGCTCTCTTGGCGGTTTCTCATCGCGACAAAATAGCATCACTTCTAAAGACTTTCCATGAATCCCAAATTCCCATCGATGAGAGGCACAGAGAGGTAACGGAAGGGGTTTTGTTTAGGCCCTCGGGTACTTTTTCAAACTCAGTTTTATGGTTGACCTGGGTCTTCCCGATGTGGCCGAACAGGACCGGCTCGGATACACATCATTTGCCGCAGTCATCACAAGCAAAGTTACGATCGCCTGCGGTCGAATGGACCATTTGAAAGTGCCTCATGCCTCGATGGCTCAACGCGTCGTTCGGTCCCACTTCCGGCAGCGGGCGCTGCTGGTAAAAGCCATTGCAGATTTCAACACGTCGGCATGCAGGCAGCTGAATGAGAACACTCCGTTGATTGTTGCTGGAAACAGAGCAAATGGTGAAAAATTCAAATGTCAACAGAAAATAGCGGCAAGCACCGACACTTCAACATTTCCCCGTTCGATTTTATTGAATCGCCGTCTTTGAGTTTCGGTTGGAATTCCATCATTTTCGAAATTTACCAAAACGAAAGGAACCGATGAAAGCGATGGCCAGAGGAGCACTGATTGTACTGGAGGGCTGTGATCGCACCGGCAAAACAACGCAATGCAAGCAATTGGGTGAGTTCGATTGGCCTAACCTATCAAAGCTTGTAGCGTCAATCATCCGGTTTGCTTCCAGTTGAGTCGCTGATAGCCAAAGGGCACAAAGCCAAGTACATGAATTTCCCTAATCGATCGACGGCATGCGGCGCCCTGATCAATTCCTATCTGACAAACAGTCAAGAGTTCAATGGCGAGACCATTCATTTGCTGTTCACGGTGAATCGGTGGGAGGCCCAAAAGAACATGGAAGACTTGCTCAAGGACGGCGTGACGTTGGTGGTGGACCGGTATGCGTACTCGGGCGTAGCGTTCAGTGCAGCCAAGGGAATGGATCCGGAGTGGTGCAAGGCGCCGGAGAAAGGCCTCATCAAGCCCGACTTGGTGCTGCTGTTGAAATTGTCGGCGGCAGCGATTGCTCAGCGAGGAGGCTTTGGAACCGAACGGTGAGTTTTCCGACTGCAGACTTCGCAACAAAACAGTCTCGATGCAACGACGCCCTCTCATTTCAGCTACGAAATTCCCGAGCTCCAACAAAAGGTCATGAAAATGTTTGACTCTCTCAAAGACGAGCGCTATTGGACGGAAATAAACGCCGATAAGACCCCCGATGACTTGCACACTGAGCTGCTAACGCATGTTCAGCGCACCGTGGCCGATGCTTCCGCAAAGGAGCTGGGCGTTTTGTGGTGAAATTCCTACTTACTCAGTGAAATTTGTAATTGTATTTGTAACTCTACCTCAAAATATTAAATGTATGTTTTTATTATTAAAATCGATTAACAGTTACTTCATGCATTTGAGTGCAGTTGGCGATGGTTCAACTCTCAACAGTTGAGCGCAAAGTACAAATCGTCCACACTGACATTCAGAATGATCTTCTGGAAGACGTCTTTGGAACTGTCTTCCACAACCAACAAGCGACTGGCCCCCAAATGGGCGCTAATTTGCAGGGCGTGATGAGCTTTGAGGGGGTGCTTGATGCCGAGCAACGGCGCGAGGGATTCCATTTGGGTGAAGGCACCCAGGAAATCCACTTCTTCGATGCCCGTTCTAGTGACCTCGGAGGCGACGGCTTGCAAGAAAAGCTTTTCCATTTTCGAACAAGCCTGAATGGCCTTCACTTTTGGACTGGCGAACATCTCGTTCAAGGCCTGATGGACATGCTCCAATTTGACGGCAGCCGTCGCAGTCGGGCCGCTCTGCTCGGCAACCTCGGTCGCTCGACGACAAATGTCCAAGGCGCGTCGACAGTCGCCCGATACCGAAGCCACCTTTCGCGCGACCAACTGCACAGCGTCCGTTACGAATGAGTCGGTTTGCCCCAAGCGCGCCAGAACGACCTTTTGCAATTGCTGGAACGTGTACGGATGGAAGGTGAGGCGCGTCAGGCCAAGTCGCGAGGCCACCTTCAACTTCAACACTCGCTCAGGGAGATCCATGGTGTTGGCGATGGTGATCGCAATCAGTTTCGATCCCTTCATCGACGCCCAATCGAACAAATTGTAAACCACGTCCTGCTTCCGATTGCACAGAATATCCAATTCGTCCACCAGCAAAATAACGGGGCACTGCTTCGGGGAGCCGATGAAGCGTTTCTCGAGGAGGTCACGCGCTTGGGCCCATGGCACCGTCTTGCCAGTCAGTTGTCGATGAACTTGCACGTAGGCTTGATGCGGCTCCGTCAGACGCATGCCGTTGATGTCGACGTAGACGAATTTCGGTAGTTTTTGCTTGGCGTCTTGCAGCGACCTGATGACTTGAGTTACAGTCGCGGTTTTCCCTGCGGAGCAGATTGAGTTTTATTGAGGTTCTGCGCTCTTCGTTGAACTCCCAACTCACCAGTGCCCGGCACGCCGGAAATGTAAATGCAGCCTCCGCATTCGTCGGCCAGCTTGTGCTGAAGGAACGAGGTGATGTTCTTGAATTCGGTCTCCCGGCACGGCAAGCTCGAAGGCACCGAAGAAACATGCAGCCGCTCGCGAATCATCTGCAGCTCACTGTGCTCGGTGCTCAGAGCTACTTGGCGATGCTGCATGGACGGGGTGAGGGCACCTGCACGGAAGAGCTGTCTGGTGGCTTGCGGCGTCCTTGAAAGAAAACTCGGGGTCATTCACAGCTAACATTGCCGACGTCGACTCAACTTACAGCTCCCCCTTCGACGGGGTCGTGGTCGCTAGCGACCTTCTTGTCTTTGGCGTCGTCGTAGTTGCCTTCTGCGTGGGAACCCGTCGAGATTTCGGGGTTGCCGGGGGACTATAGTCCGGTGAAGGTGCTCGAAATTGATGGCTCGCTCGTCGAGCCGATATGCGTGCGGATGTTCGGACCGATTCCTTGGCTGGGCCATCATTCTTGTCACTCATCAAAATTGTCACATTCCGTTTGGGGGTGTCGCCTGGGGGTCGAAAGAAACCTAAGCACCGGCGATCATCAAGAGACAATCTGAACTTACGTTTAGCGCTGTCCGTCGTCTTCAGGATGCTTCTCCGACCGCTCGGTGTGGCGAGGGCCGGGGTAGCCGCGTTGAAATTGATCGCCCTCAATTCTCGAGAGTAATTCTTGCCCATTTGGATTTCCCGCAAAGGCGTCTTCACACTCGGCGGCGATCTCTTCAATGTCAGCGACAGCGGTTTCTTATCCGGGGAGCTGACAATGCTGTAGTTTTGGATGCCCATCGCTTCTTCATCGCTTTCACGCAGCAACATATCTTGAAAGCTTTCGTTCAAGTTCTTTTTGATCATCGATATTCTCGTCTTCTCCGTCGGTCGCCCGTACTTGGTCGTCTTCGGTGATTCGAATAGGTAATTGGCATTCGGCTCGTCAGCTGCGAGCTTGGAACGTTTGCTTGGCGAGCAATCACTCGCATACCGGTCACTCTCGCCGCCATCGTCCGATTCGCACATCATCGCGGTGATTTGGGTTTGGTTCATGCCTCGGGTCACCTTCTGGACGGAGTTGTTGACGATTTTGATGGGCGACACGGATTTGTTGGCGTCAACGGGCCCTTCGTCATCATCGTCGTCGGTGAGCCGCAACGGATCAACGTCACCTCGACTTGCACGCTTGGCCACACTCCGTCGGCCCGATTTCCTTGAGTTCTCAACGTCGTCCCTCTTCCAGCTAATCGGCTGCAGAACGTACGTCGTCTTCTTGATCAACTTGTACCGGCACACATACATCTCTCGGCTGTGGTCTTCACTGGTCACGGACTCGGGATTCTCCGGTATTGAGCCGCATTCGTAATCATAACTCACATTGCATTTTCCACAAATCGCGCTCACTGGAACACGTGCAGCGCCGTCCCCGTCTTTGACAATTTCATTATCGCGCAAGGTAATCCGCTTGTTTGAACTGTCTTTCAAATACGTCTTTGGTTTCGGCAGTTCGTGTTCCCTGCAAACAATCGACCGATAAAATGATTGGTTCGAATCGAAAACTGGGTCAGCGGCATTTACCTCAAGTAAAAATGAACGAAAGCCGAGTTCTCGGTAATATTCGTCACTTTGGCGATCCGCAGATTCAAGATGTTCCCGTCGACCGGATGCGACACCAGCACAAAATCGCCTTTCTGGGCGTTCGAGCTCACTCGCACAATCGGATGATGCTTGCTTTCACTGAAAATTCGGAGAGTCGCTGGTTGATGAAATGCCGAGACTGAAAGCCGTGGTCGAACTCACCTGCATTTCTGCGACAACGATTTTCGATTTTGTTTTGATTGTTTTGCTTTCGTAGTCGTTTCATATTTACTCATTTTGTTTTTTTTTCGGAGAGCGCCGTCGGAATTGCCGATGAAGCAATTCCAGGCGAAACACAATTCACAAACAAGTGCAAACGCGTGCACTAATTTTTTGGGTGATTGTTGATCGGTGAATCGATCAATTCGGAAGGCGTTTTAGTTGAGACGGATGCGCAGCAATCGAATAGGAAAACAACAACTATTTTCATGACAACTGGCCACACAGCAACAGCGCTATGGCGAGCGCTGACAATGAAAAGTCCCGCCAAAATGTGCTGGGCTGTGCTGCGGCAGGGCTGTCCAAAGAAGTTTCTCTCATTCAGCGCACAATTTGAGTTTTTTTTAATTAATTTCTTTCCTCGTCGAATCTCAATTTGATGAGCGAAAGAGGCATTGGATCGTGATGATCATGGCGAAGGTTGAGGGGCACGATTCATTTCCGCCAAGGCTGATTATTGAAGGAACTGGTCGCTCAGACTCGATCAGTCGATATGCCGTCAATTGTTTCGATAACGACTCGAAAACGAAAGTCGATGCTTTCAAACAGTTTTCGGTCTTGACCTACGATCGGTTGTCTGCATTGCTCCCACCATCGCCTCATGAGCTCGAGGTGTGAATGATAAGGGTTGACCGAGAATGCATCTGCGAACGACTATTCCCTGTCGTCGCCATGACCTCGTTCGCCCTAAACCGCCTAATTTCATCGCCGACACGAAGTCATAAAACAAAAACCCATCTCCAAATTGAACATTTAAACAAAAATGGTAAATCATCATCCATCCAGCGGCTGATATCAATTTTGAACGAAACCCATCCAAACCGAGCGCATCAAATGCTTTCGTTCAATTTGCAGTCAATTAACCAATTCAAAAGCAATTACGAACGAACGAAAAAAATAACAAAAATTCACGGAACGCGAACGACGCATCATTGTTGTCGCCGGCCCAGCGCAGCCAATGGCCAAAGTCACTGTAAAACCGAATGCGCGTTTCCAAACGAGCGACCGAGCGACCCCCTCTCGCATCGCAGACATGCGTCACAGAAAGCGGGCAAAAATGCGCAAGACAATGAAAACTGAAAGAAATCGAAAAGAAGAAAAAAGAACTCGTTCAAGACTCGCCCGCTGATAGTGTGGCCGATGCGACAACGATAATCTATTAATCTCCCGAACGAACGTTAGATTTTCGTATCACCGATTTGAGTCGAATCGTTCATGGGAACACAAACATCGGAAGGAACATCAACAAGTGTATGTGACGCAGCTTAACGTTGTCAAAGTCGTTATTAGGAAATCGCTTTTATTATCTTATTGCCAAGATAACGGCCAGCCGAAATCTATGCGATTGATTGTGTGTGCAAGAGAGCATCAATGCATTGAGACGTGTGCGGGATTGAGTGGCGTGCGTGTGTTGGGTGGCTCAGCGACAGAGTATGGGACTCGGATCAGACAGACTGGACCGGCCAGCCAAAGTCTGTTGAGGAATCCATTGTCAATAGCCGTGTTGCGATTGCGCAGGGCATCCACTGAAAAGGGAACAACAATGGATGGCCAAAGATGAAAGAGACTCATAAATTAACAGCGATTTTGGTGAGGCGGCCGCCTCCCCCTCATCCCAGACTGGGTTAACAGCACGTTCCCATTCATGCATCGGTTATCAGTGGCGATCTCCAAGACACACAATCACCAATGAACCGATCGAGTGACACACACTGGACATTCGCCACTAACACTCTGCTACCTACACTCGCCGTTCAACAACAATATAATAATCGGTACCAGCGACAAAACAATCTGCTTCAACTTATTCAACAGCTAAACGGTCGCAAACAGCCCGAAAACCCGAAGTCACAACAACCAGTAGCCGCCCGCCGTAGCCGCCCGCCGTAGCCGCACAGAAAAACGCAACAAGTCAACAAAGCATCAGCGGCCACCACAAACACACCGACAACACACATTGTGTGTCGCATCGATGTTGAACACTGGAACGAGAGAGTCCCAGAATGAAAGAGGAAAAAAACTCATATTGTGTTTATTTGAATTTATTTTCATCAGTTGAAATATGTCATTCAAATGGTTAACGTTAATTTCAAAACAAGACGACAATTCGCTTTGAATTTTTTTCCATTTTTTTTTCTTTTTGGCATTTCGCCATCGTGCGTTCGGGTGAATCGTCTGTGTGCGTTGTCTTGCGGAGTGGACTCTGTTGATGGTTGCTCGCCCAATTTTGTGGGTTGATGAAGAAACTGCGATAAAGCGCCTCAGACCGTCCCAATTGTGACATCCGACATCGGCCGTTAACTCTTGTGATTTCGTTTTTCCCGCATTTTCTTTGAGTTTTCCGGATCGCATTTTTGGATTCCGGGTGGAGCTCAGGTGTTTCGATGAATTCTGAACGATAAACAACAAGTGATTTTCAAAAGAAAAAAAACCAAACAAATCAATCAGTTCGTACTTATTTCTCATTCGCGGCGGGAATTCGGTTTTTGAACAATTTTTTGTGGAAAATTTTCCTTGTGATTTCCCATCGGAGTGATTTCCAAGAAACATTCTCGAATTGCAGTTCAGGAATCAGATATGAAAAACTGATGCGATTGGATTAGTAACGGAACGCAGCACGAGGTAATTCCATGGGATTTGTTGTGGGGCTTTTCGGGCTTTTCGAACCGATCCGCTTGAGCGATCGCATCAACGTCACAAAGACGAATTCTTAAACGACGTGTCAGACTTTTAATTAGGTTTCATTCTAGAAATTATCTTATCGCTAACTCACACATTCGATTGACGAAAACAGCAGACAAGAAGAAGAAAAAAAGCTTTCCGATTGTAACTGTGTTGTTTAAACATTCGAATGTGTTTTCTTGATTTATCAATATCTGCCTTTTGTTTTTGCTCTGCTCGAGATTGTACGAGGTTTAATCGACAATTGAGACTGTGATGAGCGCTATTTGCCATTGGTCTGTGCGATGCACTTGTGTTGCTGGGAAATTGAATCACTGCTGGGGTGATTAAGGTCTGCGGCCCGATCGAGGCATTATCGATTGGCTCGGAATGGGCAAATCCCGTTGAAAACTCGATCGGAGCCACTTGCTGGATTCTTTCGAAGCCAAACGGATCGCCCAATCGTCACTCCTGCATTCAAATGTGGGCAATGCCAGCAGTAATTAGGTGGTCAAACGGGTCGAAATTTGTGAAATATGTTATGTCAGGTGATTGACATGCGACAAACTGGATCAATTGCATTGGAATTTAAATGATTTTCCGGGAGCAGGTCATTCCAAAGGCGATTTCGATGGAGTGCCTTCGTTGAGTGATAAGATATTCTAAATTCGTTCGAGCCGGATTCACTCCAGTTCTGTGCTGGAACAGCCTCTTCATTAACAGCTCTGGTCTACGCAGAGTCATTTGAGGGTCAGTCAACTTCTTGCCTAATTCCAAACAATTAAACTTTTCCGGTTGAGCGTTAATCTCTCGTTTCAAGCTATTGTCTTGCCGACTGACGTTGGTCTTGCTGCTCGCGCGGGCGCGCGCGCACAAGGGGCGATCCGCATGGCATTCCAATGGAACGCAACAAAATCAAATTCAATCAATCGATTCCCCTCCGAAAACAATCAACCAATTCACAACTGCTCCGTTCCAATGTCCGCTGTCCATTTCCGAGCCAATTGAGAGCGGCCGACATAAACGACAAATATTTGCATGATAATGAAACGAAATTCGATAATTGATCTTAATTCAGAAATCGCCATGACTTGCCAAACAGTTGTTGAAATCGAAAAGGTTTGAGTGGAATTGAACAAAAGCGGATCAGCGAACCCAAACGTTTTCCATTGAAAATCGTCTCTTGGTCGATCAGCGAATGTCGCCGCTAGCGCGCAATGTCCGTAATCGAATCAAATCGATGAATAATGAAATGCCGATCCCTTTGGCCACCAGCTTCGTCCGATATAGATGCGGTCATTCGATCGAGGTGGTGCTTCTCATTGTTCACGAAAGCATGACTGATTTATGCAATTGCATTGCAACGCAGTGCATTTTCAACGGAGACAAAAACGAAAAATAAATGGGTTGGTCATCTCCGGTTGCGATGACCCGTTCGCAATGCGCACTGTTTAATGTAAGAGACAATTCCCAAAGCACAAAATACAGTTGCATTTGCAGCATCGATTGGCCTTTGACATCCTCCGGGGCGGCTGACTCGGTGTGACCCAAATTGAATGAGATTCTATTAATTAATGGCAAATTGAACGCGATCATCAATTGCGCGGAAGAATTCATCGGAAAGTGTCTTCTAATTAATCGTGAATGACGCAATGAATCACTCGCCCAATCCGATTCGGCACTTTGCAAAGGCGAAATCGATCGCCATCGCCTAACGGAAATCGGGAAATTGCGATCCACCAATAATTGACAGCCCACTAGCCATGTCACAACGACACTGACCATGAACACATTTTCGTTGCAACTCACAATTTCCACGATGCCATTTCATTTCATTTCAATAATTAATGTCAACGTTTATTTCGTTCGTTCGTTTCGATGTAATTATGCCCGATCTGCGTGCAGTTCATGCCAAGGCGCATATTGAAAATGATATGCAAATTTTCGTGCTGATGGTTGTTGTTGACCGGTATTTGTAGTCATATCAAAACGATAATGATGTCCATAATGAATGAAAAAATGTGCTGTCAGTGCCTAATCATCGCGAATGATAGCCATTGTCAGTCCGAATGGAATTGGCACGAGCTGAATTCTCATTGTTTTTCCTCTGTTTTTTCTCAATTTTCAGAATGCATTTTCACATATTTTGGAGTTGTGCGGTGGCACTGGTGGCCACCTTCGGTGGTCTTGCAGCCAGCACCAGTCTGATTCACAGTCTGCCGGCCAAAGAGGAAATGGACGCGCCGAAACATTGCGTCATGGATCGAGCATTCAAAATGATCGCTTGCGATTGCGCGAATTTGAATCTGAAAGAGATCCCGCAGTATCTGAAAGACAGCATTGAGGTAGGTGGTGGACAGTGTCCGCGGGGCACGGCCGGCTATTTCTCGAAAAGATTTCTGTAATTTTGCCCGAAGATTGGCAATCAGCTTGAATGGAATGGAAATCGAAAATGTGCTTCCATCAAATGCTCGCCGTCCCGATGATGGCATTCGAATTGAACATCACATCGTCTTGACTGGTTTTAATTGAAAGGTCAATTAATTGAAAGAGAAAATTTATGGACACAACAAACCGAATCGAGAAGAACACTCCGTAACGAA
>JANSTV010075216.1:0-10270 GCA_027564135.1 Lestremia cinerea | reverse complement strand
TGCTCATTCGCGTCCTCGTGCCTGCATTCATCCACATCCAATCGGCTATAAATTCACAATATTTAACTTCGGACCGTGTGACAGCGATGCATCGGCATCGACATCGACACATTTTGGAACTTTGACAAAATTGGCGCAAGATAATTTAATTGCAAAACCAATGCAATGTTGCATGCGTATTTATTATGATTGTGATTCGCCGGTGCGATGCTCTTGCCGTTGGTACATTGCCGTGGCCGGTGCACTCGGTGTCGGTCGCGCACCAAATAAACAACAAATAACATTGAACGAACAAACGATACGTTTCTGCAAATAGAATTTATTTTCGAATCGAAATGGAATATTTTTAGGCGAGCGATGCGGAAAAGACAATGTTGAAGCAAAATTGTAAAATTGGCCGGTCATTTGCCGACGAACAACAAAACAAATGACCAAAATGACGAATCGGTGATTCAAGCCGCAATGAACGTCAATTCATTCGTGAATCATCCTCATCTACGTCAGTCGAATCACTTTCCATCCCAGCAAATCCATCCACAATGACGAATCCAAGAAAGAAAATCCGAGAAAAATACGCTCGAATCAAATCGTCTTCACCAACACAAGCGGCAAATATGACGATGAAATCGCACACACAGCCCCCTCGTCGTTGTCAACGACAAATTCCAAGCCGGGAAAGATGAAAAGAAAAACGACAGAAAGAAACTATTTGATAACATTCGCCCGATTGGCAAAATGACGTCATCGATAAGCGTAAGATAGATATTGTGGCAGCGTCAATGCTCGGAATCATCGTCATAGCCATCGGAAGCGATGTAAAAATAGTGGAATTAATGTTGGCATGGACAGCACACCTGTACCATGCCACATTAAATGAATGAATAACAAAACGTAATTCGAGATAAAGGTGTTTTCCGCGTAGGCGGATCAGGTTTGATGTTGTCCACGTTGAAATCGTACGCAACACGCTTGAATGAAACCCATTCATCCGGCCTCCTCCAAAGAAAAATCATTTCCAATTGAAATCTTCAGATGAACGGACACATGTCACTGGGTGGCATGTGCCGTCGCATCGATTCGAGACAGTTGTCAATCCATCGATAAGTATTAATATCGAAAATTGAACATTGGAATTATCGAGGGCACAAGTGGACAAACGTCCCATCGATAGGAGGTTCGATTCATATCGAAGCCACCATCAAGAAAGTGACCACCACAATTACCAGTGCCACCGTGGTACTGATACCGTTCCTGAGCGAGCTCCCCTCAAAGCCTATATGTTTGTGAACCAAACATCACCGCGGTATAATTATTGTGTACAATATCAAAAGGAAAATAAACGACGACGATGACGACGACGATGACGACGACGACGAAGACGGCTGTGAATTCCGATGCCGACAACAACGGCAGCAAAATGAGGAAGGCGATGACGATGACGACGACGACAAGGAGGACTATTCCGACGTCGATAGAAGAAGAGAAAAAAGCGGTTATAAATGTTTCATTAAAAATACGCTCTTTATTAAAATAACAACAACGCACCAGCAACAACACCGCCGCATAATAACAATGACGACAAGCAAAGCCCATGTTTTGTAGTAACGCAAACGATAAAAATCGCCTGTGGGCTTTTTTTAGACATCATCGATCGATTTTCATACGGTTTTTCTCTCATTTCCATTGCTCGAAAACGGTTTCGATGACGTCAAAACTGGAGGGAAAATCATGATGATCGTCATCAACGTCGTCAGCAACGATGCTCAACATCGGCATGGAAAATATGTTTTCTCGATATGCCCACGTATGCAAGAGCTTTCTGTGACCGAAACTATTGTCGGAGACGTCAAACATTCAAGCATGAACATGGAACACGAATCGTAATGGACTGAAATGGAATGGAATCGAAGAAAATAATAACACCAGCACATCGATGATGCCGTCGCACAAATTGAATGATACCCGATTGATGCCAGAACGTTGATATAACGACGCCGGGCTTTGTTCGTGGATAATTGAAAAGAACGATGCATGATGATTACAAGGCGGTCGAATGTTGATATATTCCCGCCTAGGTGTGCGGCTTTATTTCTCCGCGTGCCGCTGTTATTTGAGTGTGTATGGGTGTGTCTGTGCTATCTGAGCGTGTTTCGAGCATTATGGTCGCGATGACGTCACAAAACAACTGGCTTGGATATTGATTTTCCGGGTTGAAGGTTGGCTGGGAAAATGAAAATGGGAAATAATTCGTGGTGGAACCGTATTTGTGTGCGAATGGGACAATGCGGTGCGAATGATTGTGTGAGTGTGCTGGCGCTGTTGAACCAAACACGATCGCATTGTCGTCGTCATCAGTGTGGTCGTCGTCACATTACCATTTCAATGAACGCCAATTATTTTGACAAATGAGTTTTGGGTGGTTTGCTTATTTCGTGGTTTCGTCGTCAACGTTGTCGACCGCATTAGCAACTCTTGCTTCGTCTCGAAACGATGACAGCATTCGATAGAAATGCATTGACTGCCGGCCAGATTCATCGGTTCGTTTCATCGCAAACATTGAATTTGAAATTGTTTGGATTGGTAATAGTTTTCCTAAAATACTTCATTATTACAAATTAGCATGCCTGTCGAAAATGATTAAGCAAATAAGCGACGTATGTGTTGAGGTATCTTTCGGGGACTCTTTGGTTATAAAACTGCTGCCGCTGCTGGATTTATCGAGTGATTGAGTGAAATCGGGCTTCGTTTTGACAACGCAGAAAACCAATCTTTGGTAAATTTTCGAAATAACGGTAAATGAAAATGACGACAGAAATGAGAACAGGCTCAATTTGAAAGTGTCCCACACCAGCGCTGGTGACAAATGGCGAACCTGAGAATGGTTTATTCGCTCTGCGTCAAACTTCTATGGGGAAGGAGAATGAAGCAGATGATGATTGTGATTATCAGTAATAAAAATGAATGACGTTTTTTTGGGACTTTCATCATCGCTTGACCATCGACAATGACCGTCTCTTATGTAAACGAAGCAAAACGGACATATTTACGACCAAATGACGTTCTTCATTTTAACATTCCACATTTGTCGTTTCGGTCGGGCCATCGTCTTCTCGCAACTGCAACAATTCAATCAGCGTAGGCAACGACTTAAACGTGCTTTTTCATGAATAACTTTCGATGAAAAAAAAAACACATTTTGGTGATTTCGCTTATTGGATTTCGTCTGAAGCGAATCTGAATGGGATGCCAGAAAACTTTAATTTTTGGCTATCGAAAGCTATTAATAAGATGCCATTGAATGGGATCCGACAAAAATTGGAGGAATTAAGAAATAACGGATTGTCCAAAAATGCCAAAAATACGTTCGTTCGGGAAAAATGTGAGCTTACTTTCAACGTAGTGGTCGAATCACGGCGATAGGTGATTGCCGCCTCAAAAACGTGCTCTCGTCAAATTATAGCTCGACCTAGGATGACGACATTTTTAATTTCCCTTCGAAATGAAAGAAAAAGTAGCTTTTGAAGATAAAAATAACGGTGGCTATGGCTTCCACAAGGGCCGCAAATAGACCATTTTAAAGACTGTGATTAATTATAGGACACTATTGTTCGGCCTTCCTTCGGATCTCGAACGCCCGGTCCGTTTCGGAAGGCAAGACCGGTGATGGTTCGATGAACGAGTAGGTGGATGGGTGGTTTGTTGGGGTTTAATCACACTGATCGTTCTCAAAGAGAATGACTGGCCTCTGGGAAATTTTCCTCTCATAAATCATGACAAGACGTCAAGAGAAAGAAGCACAACGGCCCGTTTTAACTGTAATAACAATAATAATCGATAATTTCCCCTTCACCGTCGAGGCTGACGCCGACGACGAGACGATCATTAACCGTTCTGATTACTACTGGCGATTAAAGCGTTGATGTGCGCATCCGAATTCAATATTCACCAAAAAAAGAAAAAAAAATTAATAAATTGCATGTCTTCGTTCGAGCAGAGCAGAATGGCTGCAAAACCCAGGTGGGTCTCCGAATGCAATGCGACGAAATTGGCTATTTTGTTAATTGACGAACAAATTCACGTTATTAAGTTTACAAAAAATAATCTTTGGTTCCGCATGTTGTTTACCGGCCGTATCGGTTCTCCTGGTTAAAAAAAAAAATGTGGAAAAAATTATCTCTTTCAGAGTCAATTGCATGTTCTCGACGACGAAAAATCATTAATCACTCCGCAACCACTTGTTATCATTGTTTCTGCCGGTGTTTTGCCATTCTTTCGCGACGAAATTTCGCAGATGGATTGAATTTAAATGGAATGCAATTTGGATGAATGGCTTACAAATTTGTTATCATTTTTCGAAATTTTGCAACTGAATCGGTTGCTGTTGTTGACGCCATTGCCGGTTGCAAGGCGAGAAGAAGAATGACGAAAGGCAAAGCCGACTTAAAATCGATTCTCATCGGGCAATACATTCCCGTAGGTCAAGAAATCGAATGACATCGATGCCGTTGGCCGTTGCATAACATCATTATCTGGTCGGGGCTACATGAGAATCGCCTTTCATTGAAAATTTGTAGACCAGAAATTCTATTACGAAAAATTCAAATGAATCCATATTGCGGGCTGGTGTTGAGCCCATCGCCCATGTCCAGTAACATGAGATCGAACTGAAATATATTACATAAATCAACATGACACAAATGCATGTGTCCACAGTGGCGTGCTGGTGCTCACACAGGCGAGCGGATCGCTGTGACGTTACGGTCGATCATCATCATCATCATCTGGCAATCGTCATCATTTGTGTATCCGAAACGACGGTGAAATGAAAAACCCAACCAAACTAGATAACAATTTGCAATGCATAACACTGGAGCATGTCTTCGTGGGCTCGGGTAGACTTGCAGTTTCGGTAGAATGCGCATGGACACACAGTAACGCGCGCGCTATCATTCATAATGAAGCCACCAATCTTCATTACTTACGATTCAAATACACGAATTGGCTAAACCTGACTGAGATCGATCGCATTGTCGCCATCGTCATTGCCGTCGTCCTCGTTGTCCGCCGTCGTCGTCATCATCATCATCATCGTCATTGTTTGTGTGTAAATTTCGGATTGGCCGATTGAATCTTCTCTTCCCTCCGGCCACCAGTGCCGATGAATAATTCATTCGCGATCGGCTTGTTTTTTTTCTTCGTGGCCGTTTTTATTCGCCATTCGTTTCATTTCAACTGCGGCATCAGCATCACCACTATTCGGTTTCGGTCACTCTCTGCGGTTATGATTATTGTTTCGCATTATGGATATTTATTTATTTATTTTATTTTATTTTTTTTTTTTTTTTCGATTTTTTTTCGTTTTCCTCTCCATTCCTTCTCTTTTCTCTCATTCTCTCTCGATGGCCGATGCCCAATATCGTCGATGTCGAACTTGTTTAAAAACCACTTTCAATTTCTAGCACACACATCGGCACACCACTTGCGCAGCACCGAATACGATCGATTCGCCGTATCGATTGTATCATTATGGGCGCTTGGTCCATTAAGATTTCAGTGAATTACAATAAACAATGTTGTGACTTGTGTTTCGTTGCTTTTTTATGTCAATCGTTTTCATGCAAATTTATATTCTTGAATTTGCAAATGAGCCACGGTTCGGCTAGCATCATCCGGATAACTGATTGAAATTCTATGAAAATTTTGTTTACTTTCGTCTTCGATTGACTTTCACCGAATCGGCCGGCCGGGTCCGTGGAAGATTTTTATGTCCCTTCGAAAATTCTGAACGTTGCTGAGCCGTCCAACATTCTTGCAACTTCCAATCCGTCGTCATTCGGCATGCATGAAACAGTCTCTGCAGAGAATGACCGAAAATAGAATGTAAATTTTCCATAATCATGCATTCTGCAAGTCGTAAAATCTTTAAATAAACAAATCAACTTGACTATTTGGTGCTAATTAACAGCAATTTTTGTTGGTTTTTGTATCAAACGAGAATCGACCACGAATCGGCCAAGATGTTTCTCAATCATTTGCATAAATTTGGCCAAAAGAGAAAAAAAACGCTTCTTTTTTTCATTTCGTTGTTTTTCAAGGTTTTCTCCCAATTCGACGGCTGGTGCGCTTGTTAGATTTTCAGATGATCACAGCGGCAAGCTACTCGGTCGGAATTATATCATAGACGACGTCTCTCCGACCGATCCCGCTACTCCTCCGGCTTAAGTCGTTATTTATCGTACATTTGCGACTGTGTGTCGCATCTGCAACGAATAATTATGACTTTGTCATAAAGAAAAAAAAAATAGTCACAAAATGCGATTCGATGCCGTATTTGCAGATGGCACATTCGTCCGCATCGACAAAGACGGAAAAAACTAGCGAGTGAATTCGTTCACAATGACATAATATCGAGGAGCGATGACGATGGACATCGCTGTTAATTTACAATCAACACTTGTTCGGTTCGCCTGCGATCCAATTCGACCAGCAAAAAACGATTTTCGGTCGTTTTATTTCATTTTCTTTTGCGTTTTTTTTTGTATCCGCAGTCGACACAGTTTGCTTTTCGGTCGCCAAGACTTTTTCTGCATCGATTTCATATGAGTTTGCTGTTGCTGCAACAATGAATCGAGCAGTTTTGAATATTTTGTGGGTCGTGCTGAAGGAATTACAGTTTCGTATGAGACATGTTGTGTGACATCACACGCAGCAGCACGAATGAATGAAGAAACGATCAATTTCACATATCACATATCGCACTACAGTCGCTACTGGTTTGGCTGGTAGCCGCCGCTGTCTAAATTCAATCAAACGATTTGACACATTCCTCGTTTCATGACGGCCTTCCGTCATTCACAGATTGAGTTGTTGCGTTGGGATCACTTTGCGTGCAGATTGTGTCGCTTCGGATGCTCAACTGCAATGACGTAATTTTAACTGTTTCGCGGCGATCGTCTTGTAGCATTTACATATGCATGCGAATGTGTGACGTGATTCGTGATGATTCTCTTTGAGCGTCATCATTCGTGAATAGAATTATCGATATCGATTTCGATTTCTCGTTCGACACGATGAATGCAGTTGCTGCGAGCGGGTTTCGATTTCTTGATACGTAGATCGGAGTTCCGACAACCCGCTGCGGAGTCAATAAATCGTTCGCGATCACGTCCTTGAGGAAATTAACAAATTTTCTTCATTCATCTGGAATCAACCATATCTCACAATTGGATTTCGGCTCTTCCTTGTTTCGCCATTTGATCTTGATTAATAACAGTGTCCGAATTCAACCGAACACGACTCGCAATCCAATCCAAAACATAGCCAGTGCGTTTGATCGCATCAAGAAATGGTCATAATGTAATCAAATGATATCCATAAAATAATCGTTTAGAGACGAAAAACTGCGAGGAGACTGTATTTATGTATGCGATTGGCCTTCACGAAGTGAGCTTCAAAAAAAAAAGAAAAAATAATAATAATAAAATCGACGATTAAAAAAAGAAAACGACAACATAAGACGACACCGTATAGCCTGCGAATCAATTAAAAATCTATGATAATAAATTACAATAAAGACGCTGTGATGGCATGAAACAAGCAATGCGATCATTGCTGTGTCGCGCCGGTCGTGGAATAAACAAATCAAATTTCTAGCGAAAAATATGATGGATTGTATCGATGATGGCGGGAGACGTTATGACTCGACCAACATCCAGCCCACGATGTTCACGTTGTGTGAGGTGTGTCGATGATTTTCTGGACGAATGGAAAATAACGGTGCTTGAAAATCGATCCCAAACATCAGATCCAGCGGTTGCGTCACCACCCTGAATTCTCTCCGGCATCAAGATGTTGCACGCGCAAAAACCCCATTTGAATTTCGAATGACTTCGGAAAGAATCTTTAGAAATTTTAATTTTACCTAATTCAACTAAAAGCTGCCTGAATTTGGCTATAAAACCGCTATATTGCTGATTGAAAAAGAAAAAGTGAGGGAAAAAAATCAAATCGCGGAACGGCATCGTTTCGAGTCCAAATGGAGAGTCGACTCAACACATTCGGCTATTAAATTCGACCTTGGACAGCTTGATTCTGGTTCACTACATATGCTAAGCGCCAAATCTCTTATACGTAATTATAATATTATAGCGCTTTTTCTCCTTTTGTTTTCTCGAGCTGATGTTCCAAAGCCAGAAATGACAAAAACGATGAACGATCAGTTTCGTTTTTATTCGAGCTTTCCGTTTCTGAGGATGACTGCGGGCAAGGTCGTTCATCTATTTTTAGCGGAAATACCTCTTTCGCAATTCAGACTACTTTCTGGAAAGCCGTGCGCTTCTATCGAGTCTTCACTGGCTGATTTGACTGAATGTTGAACCGTCCGTTTATGAAGTCATTTACCGGTTGGTCATAACTTTCACGCCTCCTGAACTCAATCAAAGCCGAATGATTTACAATCAAAAGAGAAAAACAACCAAATCAGCATCAATGATTCCGGATTGATGGAACAGCCAAACGAGCTCTCCATCAAGTCCTGCATATCAACTTGAACAAATGCCGAAATATTTTGCCGATTTTACATCTTTCATTCGTCGATAAAATCATAAATTCTAGTCAAGGATGAACATTTGCATTCGCAATCAGACTTTTATTAACAATTTTGCACACAAAATTTTATTACATTGTCCGATGTGGATGTTTTAACGACGTCGCGCTTTTTTCGTTTTATCGTCGTTTACGGCAGTCAAACCAGCCAAACCGGACAAGGCAGAGGGGCGCGAAACGAAAGAAGTGAAATTTGACATAAATGTCGGGTAATCAAGTTGGCTGGCGAGCTCCCACCGAATTCACGGCTCTGTCACCCTGCAATCCTCGTTCTTCGCTTCGAGCAACCGGGTCGATCAAGTGTGCATTGCACACAATTCGACATGTTGTTTGCCACTCAAAGGTCCCAAAAGGTAATCGAAATGGACAAATTTTACGGAAAAATTTAATCAAAACTCTTGCTTTGGAATGCTTCGATGCTGTAGTCGGACGCGCAACATCTTCCACAGATTCGATCAGTTCATCCAACGGAGTGATTTATTAATCATCATCAAATGTAATCTTCGATTCGTGGGAAACACCACCGCATTCGTTCACCAAACAGCAAAGTGCGCGCGAGCTCGCGCATCTTGGGGATTACACACGACTGAGTCGTTTAATAATAATAAGCTCTTCACGATTAATTCCATGATTTGCCAACAAGAAAGCGTCTGTGCGCGCGCGCACGCGTACCAGCGCGCCAAACCGAAAATTGGCGAGCCAATCCAACGGAGAATGTTTCGAAAGAAAATCACAAATCATCAAAAGCCTTCTGTGAAATGGGCTTTGCTTTCGTTCGCTTTTTTCGGTTTGGTTTGGTTTGGCTTGGCTTTCGTTTCGCTTTTCTCAATAAACATAAAGCGTTCAGATCGAAATAATTGATAAGTTTCGTGTGTGCGTGCCTCAACAAGCAAACAAGAAAATTATTAGTCAATTGTGACATAATTTCTGACACTTATCTGATGATGCCGATAAAATGTTTTGGCGCTACAAAAACGGAAATATTTTCGGCTTGATTGACACGCCACGGTGCTTTGATTCGTTCTCGGTGCAGCGTGTTCGACAGCGGGCGGAACCGAAAGAGGAGTCCGGCGTGTCTTCACAGAAGGCACAGAGGCGTAATCGCCGTTTCGACGACCGACGTCACCCAAACCTGACCATGAATCGCCCTCGCAATCGCCCGCCGTCGCACTTCATTCCCAGTCCCCGGTCAAACGCGGTAGATGTTCAAATGATTATTTCTTTTTTTTTACTTTGTAACCAATTTGTCTGTCCATTGCGCGTTGCCGTCGCTCCGCACACCCTGCGATGATCAATGATTAATTGAATCAATGCGCGCATTGTTGAGTGTTTTCGTTTGTGACCATCGATGTTGTTCACATGTCGTTGCTTTGTTGTGCATGGCCATCGTTAGTCTCTCCGCGGCCGCTTGTTGTCTTACATCGCATCGCATTGTTGTAGGCAAGCGACAACGATTATCCACAATAATTCATGAGTCTTATTAGTATTTGATGATTAATCATAAAAATGTTGTGTGTTTTTCCTTTCGGTTGGGCAATCAAATCAGCGATAATATTTACATACATTTTTGATGCGGTTCAACGCAACCGACACCATCATACACCACACATCATACGGCCATTGTTGTTGTTGTTGCTGTTGCTGTTTCTGTTTCTGTTGCGTTTGC
>JANSTV010075205.1:0-10271 GCA_027564135.1 Lestremia cinerea | reverse complement strand
TTTTTTCGTCTGGTTGGTACTGGGTCCGATTGTGATTACAGACTGACGAAAAACCCTGAAAGATGACGCAAGACTGGTTGATTATTGCACCGAACGTTATTGTCACGATGATTTCGGAAAATTCAATTTGACAATTGTCAAATGTCGTTTGGTTTTGTGGAAAATCACTAAATCAATGGCAAAAGCTTCAGCGAAATGGTTTTATTCCAACTCAAACACACAAAACGAAACGAACCAAGTGAGAAAACTTTGACATAATTTCTTCCAAAATAAATGAGAAGAAAAATGTGCGAATGCACTCGTCCGTCATCGAGAGTATTCGATAGCCCGTTTCGCGAGTGCGTTCAATTGCTCTTGAACCGGAATTACGGTGAAATTGCTTCAAAGCGGTACGCTGGGTTTTTCAAAGGGAATTTCACTCGGAAAAATCAACTGTCACTTCCAAACTTTTCTTTGGAATGACCCCGAGCCGTTTTCCACTCTGTCCTTTTTAGACCACATCCTTTTACCTGGAACATCCAGTCGTTCATTTGAATGCAGTCGGGCTCTAGTACCTTTCCAACCGAACAACATAACCGCAACCATCTTCACGCTATTCAAATGTCATCGACTATTCTTTGTCGATTTCTTTTATTTATTATGAAATCACTACCTGAAACAATTTACGAACAATTACTGGATTATCGCACTCAATAAAAGGATCATAAAGCAATTAAATCGGACGGAGGGACACATGATCATTCCATGAGGGCTTTTGCTGGATCGAGGGTGTTGTGAGATGAGTCAATGGAATATCGACGTGGACTGTGTCATTTGAAGGTAATTTGGGTGACATTCCCGATTTGGAATTACTAATGAATCCATCGAATTGGGTCTCAATCAGACATATTCCATGTGGGCGACTGATTGTTTTCCGTTCGATCGGGGATTCGAGGCAGTAACATGAAGATACCTTCATTTTTGGTCTGATGTTGGCTTCGAGCAAAGAACACCAGTGGGTGCAATCAATTGGATGGAATTGTTCATAAATGGGACTGATTGATTGGTGGTTGATGGGTCGACTAGCGGATCCTCCTTAGTTCGGATGATATATTTTTTACTCAACAACCTGGTTTTCATTCTAGGACCTTCACCAGTCTTCTTGGATACAATTTGCGTTTGGCCCTTTAACACGCTGTCTCATATCAGATAAGTCAATGCCATTGTGCTTTTCTTGATGTGTTTTGATTCTTTGTGGATGCTTCTTATTACTTTCAGGAGGACTGGCTTGCTTCCACTGGGTCATGAGTGGTGGAACAGTAGGAAGAATGCAGTGGCTAGGAAGCTGAGAGGATCATTGGTGTGCTGTTGCTAGAAGTCGTAGACGCTTCGGATTGATGATAGCCTCGGGAACCTTGGGAATCTTGGGCACCTTGGAAGCCAGGGACAACCATGAACGAGCTTTGAAATCCTCATAACACAATCTCTCTCTGAGAGTGGAACAATTTGGGAGACTACAAAAGCGCATAAATGAGAAATAACAAATAAATATTAGGCGAGGAAAACGGTGTTTGATTTCGAAGGCATCGATCTGTGATCCTCGTGATCTTTCAACCACCGCTCTTTTAAATTCGATGTGAGGCAACCTCAAAGCATTTGCCTCAAGGAAGTGCCCGTAAAGAAGATCTCGAGCAAAGCTGGTTGTCAAGCGAATCATCCTCATACAATTTCCCAGCCAATGAACATCACGTCGTCTGAATATCTTATGCAAATGATCTTCTAATAAATTTTTTGTCTTGATCTTTGTCATTTTGGGCAAAACGGCTAAATATCAAGGCTAACGTTTTATTAACGATCATCCACATCGGCTGACACCGATACCTTTGAAACATGAATAAAATGGTTGCTAACAAAAGCCAACACCATCCCACCGTTTTGTCTGAGCCGACAATGCGATGAAATGCAACACATTTTACCATTTACAGTTACCTCGATTCGGTGTGATGTTAATCACTTTCGATTTCCATCCAAATGGCAATGCAATAATGCGCTTCATGGACGAATTTCACGTGCAATTTCCCTGTTGAAATCCTTAGTGGGCCATTAAGCTTTTGCGCAGGAAATCGAATCAACCGAAAAACCGGCCCTATGGCCAATTAATCGATGAATAAAACTGGCGAAAATACCTAAGATTTTTTGTTCCTGAAAATCAACCACATAAGGTGATGACGACGTTAGTGATGAAATTCTGGGCGATTTTGAGCGAAATTCAAGAACTCGTTTTTTTGATGATAATCACGTTTGATAATTTGACTTGCGATTATTCATGTGGCGAACCTGTGCACGAGCACGTTGCTGATTTATGCTCGGTTATGTCATTCGGTTGTTCTTAACATCCGCTGGCTCTTCGAGATTGAGGTTGAGCAGGATTCGAATTGAAGGTAATAATCCGGGTGCCGCCCGAATTCTATATGATCAACGTCAGTTCTTGGCTCCTGGTTCATACTCAGCTAAGGAGCTTCACGAAGAAGAAAGACATATTCCGATTCCACAGTTCTATGTCCAGCCATCATCAATATCAACGAAAGTGAATTGACTGACAACGCTTGACATAATGCAAATGAGATCCGTCAACATAATAATCGATTTGGATTTGATTCAAATTAAACGGCGCCGAAAATATTAAAAAAGAAAAAAAAACAAGAAAAATCCAATGATGAGGCAAAAGCATGCCGGTTGCCTTAATTCGTCGACGCAGCACGAATGATCGAAAGAGGCTATAATGAGCAGGGCTTCGTAGTGATTCGATCGATTGAATAATATCGGTTGCTCGGCATTTCTGGTTGGATGGTGTCGGCTCATTCGCAAAACTTGACTTTGTGCGCATGCAAACGCCCAACATTTGAATTAATTAATGAATTATTAGCATAATGAAACCGAAATGAAAAAATCGAAATCGACCACGACAACGGGCCAACAGCAGGCAAGAAAGGAAAAAAAATGGCAATCAAAGATGCGAATTGAAACGAATACATGCCCAATGCCCATGCCCATGCTCGATGTCCATCCATCGATTCGATGATTGTGCCGGTTTCTCACATTTCAAACACATTGGACTATTAGCACATAACGACGACCTTCTCTCATCTCTTTGAATATGATTTTTTTTCTCGAATAAATTTTCAGATGGTCGACTTGCATACACGTTCAAGATGTTATGAATTTTGTCAACAAATGAGTTTTTATTGCGGCGTTGGGATATGTGTGTATGTGTGTGTGTGCGGCATACCATGGCCTAGCCGGCTTTGGCCAAACTTTTGCGGTTGGTGTGCGCGCACCCAAACTCAAGTAGTAAAATTCCTCCAAAAATATCAAGATTTGTGGATGACCATCATTTCGTGATATTTGACCATTTGATTTCGATTTTTTTTTTTTGCTTGAAATTTTTATCTTCTTCTTCTTCTTCGTTTGCATCTACTTTGTGATTATCAAATTTTTTTGCCATAACTTGTTCAGCCCAGAGATTCGATTCGATCGAACGGACTGTTTCAGTATAAATACTCGACGCTGAGAACAGCAAAGCATCAGAGCACAAATCGTGATCAGTGATAACACATCAAGCAATTCAAAAAACAAAACCTTTTCAAAATGAAATTCTTCGTGAGTACCAATTGTTGATTAGAAACAAAAATCAAAATTAAAATTTAAATCAAAAAAACAAAAAAAAAATTGATTCTTTTTAAAGTGAAGTCGATTCATCAATCGACCAACAGGATTACCAGTGAAATTTGAGCAATTATTAATAATTAAAAATTGCATTTATTTGCAGATTGTCGCCTTATTCGCCATCTTCGCTGTTGCCGCAGCTGATTCCGATGCCAACGCCGAAACTTTGAGATCCGCTCAAGAAGTCAACGAGGACTCATACAGCTTCAACTACGAAACATCAAACGGTATCTCCCACGAGGAACATGGTGAGCTCAAGAAATTCAGCCCAGAAGAGGAAGCCATCGTTGTTCAAGGCAAATCCGGATGGACTGCCCCAGACGGTGAGAAGATCACCTTTGAATTCGTCGCTGATCAAAACGGATACCAACCACAAGGCAGCCATTTGCCAGTCGGTCCAGAAGTGCCACCACATATTCTCCGTGCTTTGGAATACTTGCGCACTCACGTCTCAGCAGAACAATAAGCATCTTATCGCGCTTAATTAGTCCCAGCTGTAAATAGACCACGATAATGCACAATCAATTAGGAACCTCCCGATCTATTTCGATTTTGTACAGTACATCATGCACAAAATAATTGAGTTTTTTTAGAAATGAAAGTTTCTTTAAATTCATTTTGATTGTGACACTGCCAATTTGATGGACAAAAAAATAATTGCAATAAACAAATTCTTGAAAAATTAATTTACAAATCTTTATTTGCTCGAGCATTTGTTCTGGATTGATCATCAGCATGTCGGCTGGGTGGGAGGGTGTTGAAAGTGGAATTTCCCGGCTTTTCCGGCTATTCCAGTTTTCCACGATTTTTCTTCAACAGACTGATCTAGTTGGAACTACTCAATTCATTAGTTCTATTCTAGTTTAATTGACTATCAATCTTCTTCTATTTGAAAAGAGACTCTTGCGCCTGATCAGTGCTGGATTGGAATTTTGAAGATTGATCAACCACCAAACAAATATCGACTGCATTCAATTTTCCGATGAAAATCGATATCGTGCTATGGATTTGAAACCAGCCCTCCGTTCCTCAAGCTTCAAATGGGAAATTGACTATTCCAACATATCGCGAAATTCCTTTTGAAAAACCAGTTTTATCCAGCTCCAAATTCTTTCAAGCGACTGTCTCTGACATCTTCACTCTGCCTTCGTCATTGCTCCGACTCAGAGACCTTTCGAGAATAATAACGCGTGCCGATCAGACGAGTAACGCTTCGAAAACGTGCGAGAGCTTAACAGAAATATTTCAGCGGGACGCGATCGTCAGTGATGATCGATTCATCTACGACTCGCTTTCGACGTGTTTTACCCACAAGCTCCCTTCAGAGGTAGCTTCTGCAATGTTGTCTCCCTCTTTTTAAGTATTGACCATTAGATGTTATTGTTGTTTTTGCTTGGGTTTTTTAGCAAGTGCCTGACGTTAGTCTGCCGGTGCGAAATGTGATCGATTGAAGCATATGCTATTTCAGGCGTTTTTTTCCTCATTTGTGATCGTTTGCGATCAAGGTATATTTCCACTGAAAGTCATACTGCTGAAAATAATACGTATTGTAGGGTCCGAGCGCAGAAATCTGCCGGACGCATCCGTTACCGTTCAAATGGATTTCGGATGCGGATTCGAAAAAAGGAGAGAAACGCTTCGCTTTTTCCACGGTAGTTTTGATTTTTGCTCGATTTCTTAGGCAATGTCTTATGGACCTTGGTGATGGCCCGTTGGAACGGGCTTTTCAAGAGGAAGTGTTTACCAAAATCAATTTGACAGATGATTGAAACGCCACCCAAACCGATGGAATCGACATTTCAGTGTATTTTTTCTCTAACGTTTTCCAAGCATTTTTCTGATGAAAAATTTCATGAAAATGAATGAAATTTCAACTGAAAAAATTAGAGAGGATTCATTTGCAATTAATTGCAAATATTATGGAAATAATTATCAACAAATCGTGAGACAAATAGAACCAAAAACCCGTCATTAATGAAAAAATAAAGGTGAAAAAGCAAGCAGAAGCGAGCTCGTTGAAGGGAATGAAACGGACGGCTCGCAGCGTAGAATCAACGAACGTTGAATGCGAGCGGTGTGTACGTGTAAGAGTGAGTGTTTATATGTATTGTACCGTACACAACGCCTGTAGAGTGTTTGTATGGACGTTTTGGGTCGTATAAAGTGAATTTTTCGATGCGAGCTTAAGCTTCGCTATAGCGATGGATGATTGGGGAAACGACTGGCATCGGCCGCGACGGTTAGGTATCGCTTCTCGGCCTGAAGGCTAAGATCAAAGTGTAGTATCTGTTCTAATCAGCTTAATATCTGATTGCCGGCCAAAGGCCAGCACAAATATTAAACTGATTTTTGGAATCAGACGGAGCGCTGGCAGTTTACTGCACCTCTGTCAAGGGTTGACCTCGTACTGCAGTACCGCGAGGAACGGCCCAATCATTTAATATACCACAAACGCAACACAAACGAACCGTAAACAAACCACAAACAAACCGTTTTAATCAATTGAAACAATTTCTAATCGTTTCTCCTCAAAAATTGGTATTCTGATCGAAATTCGATCGAAAAAGTCATTTTTGAACATCATGTCTTTTGGGTCATTTTGGTTGGTTTTCACATACAAAGTCATTTGAAGCCGGCATTTATTCATCAAAATGAATGCATATTCTCATTCAACCAGATTCAAGTGAGAAATACTCGATCACGAAAAGAAATGCTTTTCTATTCTCAAAATACATGCATTGTTTTAAACGATTTCTAGTCGCCATTTTTTGCGATAACCGCGCTCAAGGTCGCTTATATGGTCATTGCCGAAGGATGATGATTGAATTGCCATCGCTTCACTCGGAATAGAAGACGAATCGAACTCATGGTTTTTCTATTTAAAAAAAAGAAGCAAAGTGGGAACAAATTAAATGTTAAATACACTGAATAAAATATGACAATAATAATAAACAAAAATTTCTTTGAAAAAAAAAACTTGGAGATGCGAGGCATTGTGCGTGAAGTTGGCTGCAAAGCCCCAAATTCATGGCTGCCAACTATGAATCATTCAAGAATATATTGCCTGTAATCAGGGGCAATAAAAAATCGAATTGCAGCAGAATGATTTCTTTTCAACTTCTTTTCAATTCTACCATCTGAGCTACATCCCCACATGAATAAACGACAATGAAAACCAATCGAAAGTCTCGCAAGCCAGCGTAACACGAGCTCATTCGTGCCATTCGAATGACGCAGTTTCGACAATTCCTTCTTTTTCTTCTCTTTCCACACAAGAAAATAATTTCGGCTTCAAATCTGTATCTCGATACATTCCGCCTTCAAGGCCTGACGACAAAAAGCCATTCACGAGCAATTGCTGCTTGTCGTTGTTGACCCAGTTTGGTCAAGCAAAAGTGACATTCTTCGAACAGACCTTTCGAATTGCGTCATCGCAGCTGTTGATAATTCGTCAATTATATAAAATGCTTGAAGATTAAGATACTCGCTGTTCGCTCAGAAATTTTTTATTCTGATATCACATCTTCTGGGCAAAAACTCGATTTTGACACTGTCGTTTGAATTTCTGCTGAAAGCAATATGTAGCACTCATTCAGGGGCGGACATGAATGAAGTATGACCTTTTTGTTCAAATTCTTTTGCATTCCACGAGTTCGATTGTCCCCAATCGAATTTTTTGAGTGAAAATAATGAAAAAAAAATTTGCATCGACCGGGAATCGAACCCGGATCGCCCGCGTGGCAGGCGAGCATTCTACCATTGAACCATCGATGCTCATGTATAAATTCGTAAAAAGGTCGTTCCGACATCGTTCGTAGAAAGTGCGTGTTTGTTGTTATCAAAATAGACTGAAAATCGTGCGGCCACGCTCTGAGTTTCGTAACTTATGTTGAATGCGGCTGGCAATCGTTCGAGTTAGAGTAGAATTAGAACGTTGAAAATTGAGCAATTCATCGCGATTTCTGCACTTTGGACTGCTCTGCCAGCTTCAATTTTTCAACCAGTCGACATCCAATGAATTTTATTGAAATAATCAAAATCATAAAGCATCGCCCGCGTAGGTCCTTTCCTTCAGACTAGCCAACACTCGAACTTGTTGCGAAGACTGAAAACCTATCAATGAGATTAACTAGTCACCATCCAGCGCTGTTTCAACATGTGCATATCAATCAATGAATGCCATAACAGTCACACATTTGAATACCGAACGGATCTCATTTGTTGAAATAGCTCATTTCGTGCTCGAAGCAAACGGCGACTCATCATCATCACACCGAGGCATTTCATCGCTCCGATAGCATCCATTCCAATCAATCGAACTTCAAATTCACGATCAAGACAAATGCCATGTCACACAAATCTGAATGTATATTTCAAATGAGACGTCAATGGGAAATCCGAACAAATGCTTGCCTTTCAGTGAGTTCGCAAGGCAAAAAAAAGGGCTGAGAACGAAAACGATGCTGGGAAAAACGAGAGCCAGACGGAATCGCATGGAAGGAGGAGGAAGGGAGGGTGCAAAAAATGCTTCAGGTCGAAATCGTAACAAGGAAATAGACTTTAGAAATCATCTATTTATAATATATTTATAATTCAGCTGCAGCATGCATCCGACACTCGTTGAATGGCTCTCGTGCTCGTCTCATTGTCGCTCTTGCACATTCCTGTATCGCTCTCGCAAGCTATCCGCATGTTTTCATCGACTCGTTCAAATATCAATTATGCAGAGTCAGTCGAGACACAACACACAATGCCTATTTATACCGAGCAGATCGGTCACACTGGGAACATTGGAAGAATTGCGAGAAGGAGACAAGAAATAAAAACAACGAAAAAACGATTTTCGGCCAAATCGTAGTCCGGCGAGACGTTGCATTCCAGGTGCGGCAGAGCTCATCATTCCATCATTGATGAATCAACTTCTCACCGATTCTCCATCAAATCAAGTTTAATTCGCCGATCAGGGACGAATAAGCTTGCAATCAGCCAAGATGGCTTGGCGCTTCCCCGAAGATACCATCCGAATGCGAACCGCTCAACAATTTTACTTTTCAATTTTCATTTCGTTTTGTTTCATCCACAATAAATCATGTGTCTTTTGCGAAATGAAATAAAAACGGACGATGGCGGTGAGGACGTCGTCGACGACGATGACGACAACAGCTACAAGGACAACAGCACCAACTACAACTACGAAAATGAAATAAATACGAAAATAAAACGATTTTATTTTATTTACCAAAACACTCATAAAATCATACTTTTATTGGTTGAATGAACGATAAAAATAATATTTTTGGGAATAACATAAAGTATTTGCGCTGGCGACCCAAATACCAAGCACTCAACGATGCAGTGCGTCCACTTCAACTTGCCCGTTGCTGCCGCGGCCGGGCATTTCTGTCGTTCGGATGCCGTTCCGCTGATGTGCTGGTGCGCCTCTCGGACTCGATGATTTGGCTACTCCTGTTGCCACCACTGTTGCTGCCATGCGACCACCAGCTAAACAACAAAATAAACTTTTGCACCTGATAAAAAATAGACGAGCAAAAAATTATTTGTAAATGATTTATGGGAATATTTTCGATCATAAATTTCATTTCGGCCAGATCACATTGTGCACGGGCAACGCGGGCGAAAAAATGTTCGCTCAGGCCCAAATCGCATATGCTTTTTATTGGCTGAAACTGGTAATGTCAATTTTATTTTAATTTTTGTTTTTTGTGTTCGGTTTCAGCCCCGGCGCTCCATAAGCCCAGTCAGTTGAGCCGCCGTCATCCATGCTGGGACGGTTTTTTAATCAAATTATCGATGGGAAAGGAATCATGGAATCAATGTCAGATGATAATTAATTTTCACAGAGATTTCTCGGCGATTCATGAATGCACTCGCGTCCGCATCGATTGTTGTCTGGATGTCGGCGTTGAAGGACTGACGCGAGTCCCACCGAGTCGATCTTACATCGAAGCTCCAGTTATTTGGAGTGATTCGAATATCATTCAAGTGTTACATTCGAAAGGTCAATTGAAAAATAGAGAGAGACAAAATTCGACCGAAATTGATTGAAAGAGCAATGGCTTCGAGGAGAGCTGGTGCTGACGTACCATTTCTCTTCGGTTATCGAACGTCTACCATCAGCCAAGCTGAATTTATTTGTAAACATTTTTTACGGCTAACGGAACGCTGGAGAACTTTCAAGAAACAGTTTTTCGCTTCCCTCTCGCTCTGCCCTCGGCCAAGTTATTAGTTGCGATATCGATCGTTAGTCCTGAGTTCGATGCGACAGCCACCGGAGAAGGCTGCCAAGAACGATGATTTTCAGATTCCCTGATGATTCTCCATCTCTCTCTCTCTTCTATTTGCCAAATGGGACGTTTGCCGGAATTATGATGCGATGATAGCGGCTATCACGACGCCAAATCAATTTTATGCATAAAATGAGTAATTAAAGACCATTTACCGCAGAGCAGCACTTTTCGCGAAATGCATAAACGCCAGCAGAGAAATGGAGCAACGTGAAAAACATCAACAAAACAATCTGCGCAACTTTCTCTCGTGAAATTATT
>JANSTV010075194.1:0-10271 GCA_027564135.1 Lestremia cinerea | reverse complement strand
CGATTGGTGAGTCAAGTCAGAATTTTGAAGTGTTTTATTGGTTTTAGGTGAAGCAAGTGGATTATGTTCGCTGGTGCTGGTGATTGTTCGTGGTGATCGTTCTTCGGTTGGTGTTCTATTGGCTAGTCCCCTTTGTACAAACAACTAATTCAATCGAGGCTATCGCTACAACTAACAGACCAAAATCGGATGGGAATGTCAATCAGAAAATCATCAAAATTAGGTGTGCATCATTCGCATTGATGACTATTTACAAGACGAACGGCTCATGTTCAATGGTTTCGCAACAACAACAACAACAACAACAAAAACAATAACAACAGACAGAAAAAGAGACAACGGGCGGAATATAACAATTCAAATAAATTTGTGATAAAAAAAAAAATCAACCATCAGCCGAGCCCGAGCAACAACAACGACAACATCAACGGCCACTGAGAGAGAGACATGCACCTTAATTTGGAGCGAGACGTGTCTCGCCTCGTCCACACACAGACCAATGTCGATCTTCTTCCCAACTGGATTTTTCGCACACAACGTCACACACATTTGTAATTCAATATCGGCTTGAAGACGAAAATAATTTTTCTTTTCGGCCAACAATTTTTCGGCTGGCGGCTACTTTTCACTTTGAAATTCATCTTTGGCAACAACAACAAGAGCGAGCAACAGCATTTCACTGATCATCATCATAATCGCTTCGGATTCCTTTCGCAATATCGCTGCGCACCTTTCCACTTTAAATCAAATAACAATTTTCGCTTCTTCTTTTTTTTCGTTTTTCTTGCCGTTCGGTTTCAGTTTTGCTTTCAAAAGTCTCGCAAATATTTTGGCTGCTCATGCTTGTGTTGGTTGATAAACAACTCTTCATATGCTGATGGTGCGGTCGTGATTGTGATCACCTTATAGTCTGCTCGGGTCTCGTTTGAGTGTGTGTGCACGCGCTTATGTGTGTGTGTATGTGTGTGTATGTGTCTAATGTGTGCCTGTTACTCAGCAATGATCACCGCGACAACACAAATCACGTACACAAATCGACAATAAATTTTCTTCTCACTTTGAAAATTGCTCTATTTTTAGCGTTCATGAGCGATATTCATTTTCAGTTTTGTTTTGTTATTAATACGAATACATTCGTTGGGAATATGTATAAATATCGTTGATGCGATGACCGATTTCGATGGTGGATCGTCCCGTGGAAACGAAGGGACACATGGATTGCATTTGGAAAGGCGATTGGCTTGGGTCCAGTCGATTGGCAAGTAGGCAATTTGTCGGTTTTCCGATTGTTGTTGTTCTTTCGCAAAGGTGTGGTTTTAAAATAGATTTTTTCGGAAAATTCCGAAAAAAAATTTCTTGTGTCTTTTGTGTCTCTCTCGTGTTTGCGGTCGGGCGTTGGTTTGCATGATTCACACGCAGACGTGACTTCCAAATCGGCTGGTTGTTTGGCTTTCGTCGAACGATGTGCATGTCCAATTTTCCCGTCACATAAACAATAACCGTCATGTCGAATGCAGGCGCGCGAAATTTCAGCATCGAATCGACCGAGATGGAGCAAAAGAAAAGAGATCGGTCGAAAACGGATTATAATTTTAGAATTTTCATGCAGAATCTCCGAGGTTCGTCGCACGCAATGGAAAATTATGACATTTTTTTGTTTGTTTTGTTCGGCTATCATTCCGCTCCCTGATGATCGTAATCGTACTCGGCCGTCGCAAGCGATGACTGATCGATGCACCCGCTGCATATTGCGTGTGTGAGGCGGTCTGATGCATTGCGCAAGATGCCCACGTCGATGGTTATTCACTTGTTGTTCGCATATTTATCGATATTCTCGCCGAACGGTGCTCATGGAGTGGATTCTTGGTGGGATGCCAACATTCGTTGGACGGGCTTTTCTTTCTTTTTCGTTTTGAAACGAAATGCGCGAATTGTCGAACTGACGTTTTCCATTTCCCTCTGTTCCTTTGGTCGAGGGTATTTTTCATAGAAAATATGTGGCGGACGACCGCTCGACTCGCATTGCCCGTTCGTTTGATCGTTGCCATTCCGCTGGTTGCGAAATTGCCAACCGATACGGCACACGTCTGTTTTCCGTCCGCTGCTATAATTATAAACTGACATTTACACATTTTCGAAAATGTACCAAAGTGTTCAAGATAAATATTGTTTTTGTAGGTCAGATTTACTCGTGCGTAAAATGATTCATTTTCGACTTTTCGTTTTTGCTTTTTTCTTCGGAACGAACCATCGACACTCGGTTGGTTGTGACGAGCTCCCTTGACGGCGGTGCGGGCTCGGACATTCAGTGGACTTTCATTCAAAACCAATCTCTGGCAAGACCGCTCCGATTCACCCGAGTCGTTTGCTAGATTATTGACCACGACTGCAAGTTGCAAGGGCAATGGTAATTCGATGCGTCTCGCGACAGAAAGAGAAAACAAAACAGTGGATTTTGCGAATCGTTGAGCAGATTACATCTTTTCTTGTTCATTTTGAATTCAAACGGAAAGTTCAAACTTGTTTCAATTTCTTTTCGCATTCGATTTCAATTTTGTTTTTTTTTTTTTTTTTGAATTGATAAGCAGTCAAAAAACTATGGACATATCAGTGGAATGTTTCTTCATCCAATTTTTCTCTTGGACGATTTTTTTTTTGGCGGGTTTTAATCAAGCAAGAGGATATTCAAACTAACTTTTGAATCAAAAACAAAAAAATATTTGCAAAAAAATGGTCTCTTCAGAATTCATCGTTTCGCGTGTCGCTCCCAACATGGAGGGATTCATGCGCAAATTCCACGCCCCATCGACCGCATTGAAACTTTGCAAATATTTGTCATATTTCTCGATTTTCTTTTTTGAAGAATCTTCCGGAAAATATTCTAGTAATACACCAACAATCACAACACAGACAACGAAACAAAACAAATCGACTATCCAAAGCTGATGACTCAGTCTCAGTTGTGGACATTCGAAGCCGTTTTGGTTAGATTGAATCGAAAAAAAAATTGAAATTCTTTTAAAATCGGAAAAAAAACAAAATCGAAAACTTTAAAAACCAAATCCGCTTACCGTCACTGAATAAGACGACACATTTGGTCTTGATGAGTATGATGAGTATGGCCGGCGAGATGTGTAGAAATCACTTTCATAAACCATTTTGCACACTTTTTTTCGTTTGTTTTTCTTTCAAACAGGAAAATTGATAAAAATCGCTGAAAAAGAATTGGTTTTTGTTTTCGTTTAATTCGCAACTGGACACCACAATTGCACCGCAACGATGCAATACCAAAATTGAATAAATCAAAGGAATATTACTTGTGCGGTTATCACCACTCAAAAATGCACCCACAAAATAGAACTGAAAACGCAAAAATTTGTCGATTCAGATGTTCACTAAACGCCCGTTCGAGATGTTCTGATGAGATTGATCTTGCACGGAGTCAGAAATATGGTCAATCGAATATAAGCAGCTTCGTGCCAAATTATTTTTGGAAACATGATTTTTCTTCTCTCGTCCACACTGAATCGCCTGCGACTGTGTGAGTGTGTTGGCGTGTTGGTGTGATGGTGTGTCAACCATCGCGTTAATTATTTGCGCTGACGATCACTAAGCCGGACGATGACGAACAATATTGCGCGCATACGCATGCGCTTTCGCTATGCGAACAAGCTAATTCGGGAACACACGATATTTTCATTGTGAATTTTCCTTCTGGTCGTCGTCGTTGTCTTCATCGTCGTCTATTCATTTCGGGCGCAAGGAGTGTTTCAAGCGATAAATCACCAACGATATTCTTGAATCGAACTGAGCCGCCAACATGTTGTAGGTGTTGTTTGATTACATTCGTCAGTTGGTAAACAATCATCATGGATTTCCATGGAAAGCTGTTAGAAAGTAGTTGTCTCAATGAAATTGGACGGATCTTCGTGAATCGGATCCATCGCAAGCAAAGTCATCTCCGCACCTTGACCTTTAGCGGAGCATCCGATGAGAACGTGTGGGTTTTGGGGCAAGTCGACATTTGAGGGAAATGAATCACAATGATTCAGCCAGCGTTCAAGTCTGGCTTGACTTTTGGCCGCAATTAAGCCAGCCGTCAATAATTCATGACAAAAACTAATTACGTCACGAGTTCGGCCAAACGTCAACACTGACTCGTACACAATTTAAAATAAAATCGTTCTTGTGTTGACGTCACAGGTGATCGCATGGCACCCACATCGTGGCTTTGTTATGTTTGGCTGATGTGGCAAGGCTGAAAAGGGGTGGGTTCGAGGTGATGGTCGTCGTGAGTCGGTTTTATCACTTTGGCTCGGGAACGACCATTTCGATCGATCGATCGATCGCATAAATCACAGTGCGGAGGAACGATCGAACGTGCTTGATTGAAATTCGACACTGGAAACCTTGAACTTCCAACAGTTAATTGATTCCACGGAATAATCTATTTTCGACTGTGAACCGACGGCCATTTGTCACAACTCCAAAATAGAAAAATTGACAAGGATGCGAAAACGCTATTTTTTTTCTCTTCGAAATGTGAAAAGCATAGCAGCGACAAACGTTGGCAACATGAACGGCGGCTGTAAACAAAAACACGACACGAAAAAATAATGTTGTTGTTTCGAATTCGAACACACAACTGTTTCGAAGCCATTAAATTATCGAAACGATGATAATATTCGGTTGGACGATGGCGATTCCAACTGAAAATAAAATTTTCAACAAAACGGAAAAAGAGACGAAGACAAACAGTTTTTTTTCCGAAATGAATGTGCTTTGTGCAGTTTCTCTTCTTGTTTTGTGGCTTTTTCAGCATTAACTCGTAACCGATCACCGTCTGGCATTGATTGTTTTCACACAAATTGCGTGTGAATTTGTTGAATTTCTTGCCTTGGATTTTGTACGAAAATAACGTTTTTGCTCGAGCCTTGACTTGGATTCACGACGTTCCGTTCGCAAACAATACGAGTGCGGGAGACGTTTTCCCAGTTTCGACATCTTTCATTTCGTTCCGCTGGTCGGTTGGCTGGTCGGCGAATCGCTCGGGGAGGTTGTTAATTGTGGAAATGATCGATGTGTGCGATGTGAGTGGGCAGCCGTTCTGGATCAAATCATTCAGGAAAACGTCGTTGTTCTCCACTTTGATAGAGATTTATTTTCAGAAATGAATCAACAAATGCCTTGAATTCAAAATAAACTTTTCTTCAATCGTCACGTACTTTCAAGTTCAAAAGTCCAAGAGAATGAATCGATCGGCTGAAAACCACTTTGTGTGTTTGTAAACACTTTGAATTGAGGCGATCATGCCCGGTTATTGGATTGGGCTTTGAACGATCGGATTGTAGGTAGTGCAAGCGAAATCCATACGGATAAATACTAGAAGGAAACTATATTAGTTTTGAGGGGACAGATATCTGGCTTTATGAGGGTGGGCTCATCTCAGCGTAAGTCATCACTAAAAAGGAATCAAAGACATCTAGGATTCCTAATCTAAATCTTCATTCGGAAAAGACTAACGGACTTCCATCGAGTAAATGTTGCTTCACTGTTTTGCGATCAAAGAATTACTCTAACAGTCAATTTCTCTTCAAGCACTCCAACCCCTTCAGCGTATTCGTTTTTTGAATTACAAGAAATTGACATCCGCTAGCTGATTTTGATAAACTGAATGATTAAATAAGTGACGAGAGCTCGTCTTTTCGATTCTCTTGCGCATCCAAGCCGAGAATTCCTGACCCTAAGGTGTTTGTTAATCTCATCACACCTCTTGATTAATCATCCTCATCAATTTCAGAATCTCAATCGTCTGGCTAAATATAAAGCGGCCGCCCACTCACGAAATTCCACTTGATTCAATGCGATAATAATTTTCAATGTTGCGATAACGATGAGTGTGTGAAAGGCGCCTACGAGAAGAAACACGATTTCTGCGCATTCGATTCCGTTCTGCCGCATTCGCATTGTAATTGAACAACAATCGAGAATCTCGATGAATCATCGATATATTTATGAGTCTTGCCGATATGGTTGTTGTTGTTTTTGTCCACTGTTGATCGATTCAACGCAAGCCTTTTAGCGATATTATTCCTGTCGCTTTCGAATCAAGAAAGGACTACCAGGACTTTTCCCAAGTTTGTCCTACTGTTGACCAGATCCAACGTCCACTTCGACCCGCTACTCCATCAGTTCCAACATCCCCTAAAACGACATCTGCTCAACAGGAAAGTTCTACCAGATGAATTCGAGATCAGACATTCGATTTTCATGAAAAATACTATGCGACAATCGGCTTCGCACGAACGAATGAAGCTTTTCAAAAGAGATTCAGCTCTTGTGCGCAAGATGGCGCAACAATTTCAAAAAATTCTTGTTATTTTTTTGTTTTCCATCTGTTCGTCATGGCTAGTTGGCCACAGGGCAGAACAACGCAACGAGCTCAGTAGACTTGAATGTGCTGATGAGCTGATCCACTAGACCCGACCGACGGACATCCACGTGCCAGGGGCTCATACCGTTTTGCATTGAAGCTTCGTCGAACCAGTTCCAATCAATGCTTCCGCCGTCAAAAGTATATCAAATTAAAATCACAGCTTTAATCAAATCAGCACCGAAAATATATGCAAATAATTCGATTCGATGAATGCATCATCAACCATCAAATGTGAACGTTTTGGTTGGTTAATTAGCTGAATAGAATTCATTGCATTAATCGCTCGAGTGAAACAAAACAATTGATCAATAATATTTACGAAACGTCGACCGCATCATGATGTTCGTTGGATGAAAGCGACCGGGCATTTGATATCCGTGAGCGATGCAGCCATCACAGCAGTCATCGTCAGCGTCATCATCAACATCATCGACATTGCTCAACGCCATCGTCAAACTGGAGCGGAGAAGAAGAAAGAGAGAAGAGGCCATCCCGGAAAAACGACGAGAAAAACATGAAAATATATCGAAAATTTAAAAAACACAAAAACACAAACCAGAAAAAGATGAAGAGTCAATTCAAGAGAAATAACAATGCACTCGAAAAGGCAAGGCATTAAGGTTTCAAAAGGAAGTGGAAGCATTCCATTTATTTTGAGATAATTCAATATTATGACAATATTTTAGAAGCTTCCCTTTGTCAGTTGTCTCGTCGTGCACTCCGTTCCATCGGCTGATGCCTTGCACTCCATTCGGTTTTTGGATTCCTCTCTCTCTTTCTTTCAGTTTCCTTTTTTCCTCTCGCCATTCGTGCCAGTCGCTTGCTTCGCTCGTCTTGGCAAAATCTAATTAAAACCAGCAGTGTTATGTTGCTGTTTTTGACATTGCTGCGTGCGCTCGCGTATGCACAAGTGATGCATCGCGAAAAATCAACATCAACATTGCGATAGATTTATTGGATTTCTTTCCATTCTTCGCAATTTTTCGTGAAATATTTTATGTTTGCTGGAAATAACGTCTGGCACATTTACCTTGTGGAACCCGTTGCGCCGTCGATGCGAATGTGACGTTCATCTCCATTCTCCATCATGAGATACGGCGGAGACTCTTCCTTCCAAGTAGTTTATGCCTTAAGTGATTCATGAGTCTCCCGCTATCGGTGGAAACGTCAAACGTAAAATGCCTCTGTTTTTGGAGGGAAAGGGAATCAAATCCAAAAGAACATTAATGATCCAAAAACGGGATTTGAAAAATGAAAGAAGAATTCATGATTTCGTATTTTCCTGCTTGATCGCGCTTGGTTGAAAGCTGTATCCATTGGCGCATCCGCAAAAAAAAAAAATTGAATAAAGCACGCGTTAGGAAATGATGCCGAAATACACAACAACGTTCTGATAGGCCGCGGTCGAAGGGAAACTACCCGAAAAATCGCAACTACTGTCATTCCAAATGAACGCCTGATTGAAAGCGGCGTATCAATGACGAACACTCCGAATGGTTCATGGAATCGCCTTCGGTTGAATTTCAAGAAACGGCGAACCATCGAAGCCAAAAACGATAAGTCGTTCAACGACAGCTCCGACAGAACCGGCACCATAGCAGATGCTCGGGCAGAAAACGTCAAAATGCTCAAGATGTGCGTTAGATTCGTGTGGAAAACAATGATTGCGAACGTCAAAATAATCGCCGTCGACGGGTTGATTGATCAAGAAGCCGACTCAATTGGAAGAAATGAATGTCGGATCGACAACAATGTACGGTGAAATGAGCATTTCTCGAGTGATTTCAACCAGAATATCCTGTTCGTTTTCACCGGAATCGGCATAGCCAAGATAAAATTTTCACCGATTTCCCATTCATCAAACGGGAAAACATTTCAATGGAGTCGCAAAATGTAACAAATTATCTCAATTGAATTGAACACGTTCATTCAATTAAAAACTGACAACGTAGTTGCCAATCATTATCAAAATGTGTGTGTGTGTCTATAAATACGAAAATACGAAAATGAGAGAAATTCGAAAATAATTCGGTGAAATTGGTTGCGTGTTGGGGGTTGGGGGGTGGTGGTGGTGGCGAGGGCAGTGATGATGGCGGCGGAGTAGGGGGCAATTTATCGAAATGGTTGAATGAATATATCGTTCCTTTTTTGCTATTTCTAATCAGAGGCTCGCACACGCCGGCATATCACATGAGCACTACAGTTCACATCAACCCGAAGCCCAGTTTTTGAAGATGAGGTTCAAAATACACAAATACACGCAAAATACAAGCAGAGGACGACGACGATGACGAAGAAAAAACCGGAATGGAGATTATTATGTTTTCATCACATAATTCATATAAATCCATAAATTAACCATAATAATCGTGGTTCAACCGCACATATGTGAAGACCATACGCCAATTAAATTTTCCCAGTATATTTCATGTGAATCGGTCGATTATCCCTGGGTCGCTTTGTAGATTAATAATAGCTCTTTTGGAACAATCGGTCATTCAAGTGTTACTAATTATTTAACACAGTAAGTATCTATTTTCCACTCTTATTCGCCGTTGCCGTTGCCCGTGTCGTTGTCGCTATTGCTGCCATTGCCGCAGTCCCAGTCACAGTCACAGTCACTCAGTCCACATGTACCATATAGATGCTGTATTCGACCATGTGTACATCTGAATGTGTCTATGTATGTTCGTGAGCATGTTTGTGATCGTGTGTGTTTGCTTAACTGTTTGGTTTTCACAAATTGTTTTTATAAAATTGCCGTTGCAAAACCCAATGAAAATTCTATATATGCATCGTTTGTATAAATGTTTTTCAAAATGAAAACGTAAACGGTTTTCCTACCTACCGTTTTCATTCTGATGGCATGACACAAACCTTTTTGAAATTTATTTACAGTTCAATGAATACATAAACAAATTAGGTGACAATATGCATGGAATTTAATGTTTTATCTGCGCGATATGCTCTTGCTAGACTCTACGAAATAATCATCATCTCCGCTGTGCTACAAAAACACGCCAGCCTGACGAGTGGCGGCACCAGCAACAACAACAACAACCATGGCAACCACATCAACGGGTAGATATGAAAGCGAGCAAAATTTAGTGAAAAAAATTGTCGGCAAAAAAAGGGGTGAAGACTTTGTCAATGAAATTGAATATGCAACTTAAGTAGGCGGTTCCCGTGATTACACTTTGCTGGACATTCAATTAGGAAATCATATCGAAATAATCAGTTTGACAACAATATTCAATCATACATTTTATTGAATTGAATTGAATTGGAATCGAGTGAATGAATGGATGAATTGATGAATGAATGAATGATTGAATAAATGAATGGAACTTTCATCATCAGAAAACGCCAATAAATTCAATTAAAGTAAATCGACTCTGGCAATTACGCTCTATTTATTGCAATTCATCATTAACCATATATTTAATTGGCAAATTGTATCCAAAACGTTAATGAAACAATCTTGAAACATTGATTCCATATGATGCTCCGACCCTAACCACATCAATTTCATCGTATATGCATATGCGGCCAACACACACACACACACACACACACACACACACACACACACACACACACACACGGATAGACAGACACACTCATGCCAAACCAAGTTGAATCGAGCCGAACCGAGCCATTTGAAAGGCACAAAGACATAAAATGCCCAGACCGCATTCCACATCATCTTTTATATCCTTTTCTGAAAATGAAACATGCAGGAAATCAAAGTCAATGAAAAACAACTCAGTAATGTTCTACAACATTTATGAACTAATACAATCAGATAATTGAATTATCTGAAAATAATCGAGTT